>JAZHYW010056577.1:0-52988 GCA_037355805.1 Ixodes ricinus
CATCACTGACATTTAAGCAGCACTTGTTACAAGTAGCTGATGAATGCTATATGTGAAAGACAACTTTACTAAAACTGTGCTACATGCCTGCTCAGTTGTAATGGTATATTTGAAGCCTGATGGTAGTGCGGAATGCAAAGGTTTATAGCATGGCCTAGATTTGAGCGAAGATTTGTTTTCTAGCATTTTGGTAATAACAGCAGCAACACATAACAGGTATGGTTCAGTTCCTCAACATTGTTTGTATGTTGAGGAACTGAACTGTTTTGTATATTATATTTGTTTTTGTCTTAGATTTCGTCACTCTAGGGCAGTGAGGAATTTGTGCCACACAAATAAAGTCGAACCTACCCTCCTCAATTTAACTCCATATTTTCCTATTATAATAAGGTCTACACTTACATCCTCGTTGACAAACATCCCCTCTGAAGGCGGTCGGTTCCTTTACAGCAATGGAGAGGACCTGCAGGGCGGCCACTGCCAGTTTGTCTGAAAAAAAAATAAAGACGTGACTTGATATCAGAGATGCGGAATGGAGCCTCCCATTCCATTCCGGCGAGTAGAGGTTTGCTGCAATTCCACTCCTTTTAACTCCTCAGAGTGGAAAGGCCTAGCCCATTCCCACTCCTGCAGTGGCTGGGTGGTCCCATTTCGTTCCTTTATTTCCGACACATGAAATTTTGCTCCTAGCAATTGTACTTAAAAGCCGACAAAGACTGCCATATAAGCTAGTGTTATAAAGACACAAAAACAGTAGAAATAAGCTTAAGCTCTATATTCTGTCAACAATGCCGGAATGTCACGAAGAGCACTAAGAGTTCTGAATTCTCAAGTATAAAGGTGTTTGAAAACTAATTACACTTGACAATGACAAGCTTTCACAACAGGCTGCCTTCAAAGCAGTGACGGTTGTGTCTCAGAACGACACAAGTGAGAAAAACAAGTCTCTCTCTCTCTGCAGGTGAGCATACATTTATGTTAAACTCTTTCTTTTTTTTAATCTGTTATCCTTGCATAACATGGAGAGGACAGCGGACAGCACAGGGGAAAAACAACTTTAAATGAGTGCTTTCGCAATGCCCTGCACCATTTCCATGATGACATATTACATGCAGTGAATAAAGAATCCAACTCGTTCTCGAGACTTTTATAACTCGCATCCTTGCATTCTAGGCCGTCAATGCAGTCTGTACTCATTGCAGGCGCGTGCGGATGCATTATCGGAGTTCCACGGGCGCTTCACGCATATTCTTTGTAGAGTGAAGAAAACTGCAACGATATAGAAGTCTTCACCTAAACTACGACGTCAGGTATTTCTTTACGAGCTGTTCAACTTTATAACCTATATAGAGCTGTCGAGATTAGTCAAGAAAAGTAATTATAGTTACCTTTATAACTTATGTGAGCCAAAATTATCTCGATTGGGACATAAATATTGGTGGTTTGTTAACGCATGATAAGAAATAATCGTTTGTGTTAATCAATACCAAGTAGACCTTCGTAGTAGCCCATTTCCACTCAGGTCAGCACACTGTAGGGCAACTCGAGTATTCCATTCCCGGATTTAAAAGATCCAATTCCATTCTGTCACGAATTTCAGCGATTTATTTTTTATTTTGTTATCTTTATTCAGCCTAGACAGCGGAGTTACGCTGATGTCGTGAGAAGGCACTTTAAAGTCTGCGACGGTGGCCAGACTCGCGTCCTGTTGCTTTGTTTCCTCACGAGAGGATTTGGGTTGACCTCCGCGGGGGGTTGGGAGGAGGGACCTTGAGTCAGGAAACCTTCGAAGCTGTCATTTTTGTTTAGGCTTGTTTTTCTTCATGGAAGCGAGGACGCGCATAGGATTATGTTGCCTCGGCGCGGGTTTGTGGGGGTTATCTTTTTCACCACCTGTTTCATTTCGTTTTCGCTAATGGAAGGAACCATCGAGTTCGAGACCGGGCACCTGATCACCAAGGCCTTCTTGGCGAGGTCAGACGGCATGGTTGTTTTGGAGGTCAGCCGTTGCTGACCTCCGAAAGCTGCGATAGTTGGGGCGGCCGGTCTCGCCGGCGCTCCGCTCATTGTTCTGCTCTTGCTGCCTCGTGAGTTTTTGAAAGTTTGTTGCTTTTCGTTTCTGTTGGGCTGGTGCCCTGGTTTTGCTGAGTGGCGTGTGGGGCTGTTTTTCGGCGTGTCTATGTGTGCATCATAGATCACCGTACCTCGATCGACGCTGTCAAGTCTTCGTCTTTGGACCTCGACTTCCAGACCAGCTTGCGGACTTCGGCTTCCTCGCCCTGGACTAGTCGGATAGGCAAGACTTTTTGACTTTCCGTGATTCGCCCCGTTGAATTTCGTTGCACGGGTCTGGTCTCTTCGAACTTTCGAGTTTTTACTAACTGCATGTTAGTTTGGTTACATAGATTTTGTTTGGCCGATTGGCGTAGAATTTTTTGTTTCTTTTTGTCTTCGCGGCATAGTTGCCTAAGGGGTTGTACTTTTTGAGTGGCGTGCTCGCACCCGTTTATAGTGTCCCATTCGGGAAATGTTTTGAGCTGGATCTTTGTTGCCGTGCGCGGCTGACTTCACCTTATTAAATTTGTTTTTGTTCTTACCTCTGCATGTCGTCGCCTCTCTACCTTACTCTACACCTGGCGTGGACCTATCGCCTGTTACCGGTCTAACTCAAATCTTTTGTTTAAACTCGGAGTCACATTTTTTGAAATAATTTTGCCCACTTTGTGACACATTCGCACTCCCACAATTTCTCCAACACATACAATCCCAGAAACTCTGCAACTCTGCTTGATACGCACAAGTACCCCAACACAAAGATGCATGAATGCTGGAGATGCTGTCATATATAGAACTTATTTAAACGAATTTATGAGCTCGTGTATCTCTTTTGAATCATTTATACGCTTTCGTGCAAGTATCATCAGACTGGTGCGATGAAGTTGCAAAAGAATAAGTGTTAGCGTTTAGGAATTATTCAAAACTGCAATTCCTGGGGCACCATTGTGGAATTTTTCTAAAAACTTCATTTTCCCCTTCAGCTTCTTCCTCGACTAACATATCGCACACCTTCGGGTTCCACCTCATTGTACCTTGTGAATGTCTACCCTGGGGTGCCACCCGTTCGTCAGAGCTTAAGCTCTGCAACGAGCATGGTACAGTCCCGGTATGAAGTAGCTGGAACATGGGATTGATGGCCGAACTGCATCGCAGCGTGGCCTCATAGCGCTGGTGGGAACTGATCAGTGCCTACGCGCATGCTGGAGCAGACAGCCCCCTGCACCTCTCTATCTATTTCTTTTGCCGTTGGTATGGGTCATCCTTCGGTGCTTCTTAAACAGAATGCAGCTACCGCAATGGCACTGACAGCAGGCTTGCACCCGCCACCGTTTCAAAAACGCTTCCCGCCAGTGCGAACTGTGAAAACAAGTGCACTCTCAGCCTTATATAATGCGGGGTATTTGTTGTTTGTCATTGCTGTTCAACGTGGGTTCAATGACGCTACGAATGCTTACACTCTAAGGTCTCGCTCAAATAAACAACGCTAGCAGCAAAATATTACTCCTGCTTGTAATGCTGCCAGGCACAAGTCTGCTACCAGCGCTATCGCAGTAGTAGCACTCTGTCTCAGAAGCAGCGAAGGATGATCCGCACCACAGGTAAAAGAAATAGATTGAGAGGTGCAGAGGGGGTATCGGCGCCAGCATGCTCGAAGACACTGACCAGTTCCCAACACCACTCTTAGGTGACGCTGCGATGCGCTTCGGCTGCCGCTCCCCTGTTCCAATTAGTTCTGATTGGGATCATACATGGCGCATAAATTTCTATGCTCGGCATATGGCCATCCAGGCCGCACTCTCATACAGAAAAAAAAGCTGTGCTCATAAATTTTTCGAAGCCATCAAAAATGTATGGTCTGAGCGAAATCTCCCTGGAGCATAACTGACGTCCTCGCCAGCGGACCCTAGGCTCACCTGATAAGGAGTGAACCAAGTCGTAGATCAGTCCAAACCATTATGTGCACGTCCTGCCTGCTTCTCCAATTCATCCTCACCCCTTTAGGCTATTTGAGTTTCATGGAATTTACCTAACCAGCCCATCATATCACTTAGGTATGCACCTCTGGCTAGCATACTGAGAGGGGAGCCTGATAGTCCACTTTTCCCACTGTCTCAGGGTGGTCTCCTCATCACTTGTTAAATGTTTCTCTGGATGGACCAATATGTACAGAACAGGAGCTACGGCCAAAGCACCTATAACACTGCAAAGCAAATATCACAATGGCAGAGTGAAAGATAAGAGACAGTTTGGCTGAGAACAGTGGCATTGATTCAGACTTATCACTTAGTTTGCCAGGCTAGAAATGGAACTTTACAACGTCATGCATTCTGGGTATATAGATATCACCAAAAACACCCTATAGGATGTTACAAAATCTTTCAGGTTTCTCATCAATGAGATGAGCACTCAAAAGTAAAATACAATACATGGATCTTACGCTTTGTCAGCATGCAGGCAGTGTCTCCCCTGAAATCATGGTCACATCCTCTAGCATCTGCTTCTTGCACTTTAGAATATTCCTTGTGGCAAGACTGATGACTGTTGCGACTCCTTCCGCCATTGCCTCCATGGGCTCGACCTTTGTCTGCCGTTCAAAGTCTCTCAGAAACTGAAAGTAAGGCATACATAGATTTGTTCTGTAAAAATGCCACATGCCAAAATTTTAAGAGCACTTGTGATTTTAGTTTGCTATAAATAATATAAAATATGACCTAGATTGTAGGCTTTGAAGCATTAAGGTATGGGAACAGACACCATGAACTTGAAAGCTCGTGATGCCGGTCCCTGTTGCTTTATGTTTAATGTTTTTAACCTTGAGATCTAGGCCAATAAAGTCCTATAAGTTAGATTTTCTTATTTTCAATCTACTGTAAAATTCCAAGCAAGTGCCCCCACCCGAGCAAGAGCCAGCCCCCCCCCCCCCCCCACCCAACTTCACCGCCAATTTCACATTTCCGCGCCGTTCCGGGAAAGTGCTCCCCTCCCCGCTCCGCACCCGTATCACGCACCGCGCTGACCGCACCCAGGCAACACTGGCCTGCGGAATTCAGTCCAAGAATCCAATCCAATCCAATCCTACTTTGCAGCTCGATCAGCCCGGTCACTACGCGCCATTGTCCCATTGTCGCTTTGTTTTGGGGGTGTCAGGTCGGCTATGCATTCTTACACAGTGGCAAAGAAAATCGAGGTCGTCCAATGGCATTGTGAAAACGGGAAAGACGTACACCAGACGTCTCGACACATCAAGCTCGACCGGATACGGGAATGGGACAAGAAATTTGACAATTTGCTACAGTCAAACTACGGGAAAGCCAAAGTTCGACGAAAGCTAAGTAACGGCGCGCGGGTGTTTAGTGAATACGTGGACTACGCACTCTTTTAATACCTGGAGCGCGAAAGTAGTGCAGAATGAGCCATTAGCGACCGGCTTCTTTTTGAAGAGGCTGTGAAAATAGCCAACGGCATGCAGTTGGGAAACATTGTGGAATGCTGCGAACTTTTTCTTGCGGCCGACTCTGAGGAGTCTTTTGGTGGTTTTGAAAGTGATTAACATAGCAGTGACAAATCTTTGGCCTAATAAAGTCTATGTTCTCAGAGATACATAAAATATTAAATCGGTGTGCACTGCGTTTTTTTTTTTCGTCGCCATCTTGAATTTTGGTGCCGTTCCGGCACTAGTAAGCCACAACCCCTCCCGCCCCACTTTGCAGGTAATTTTGACTTGCGTGCGGGGGGGGGGGGGGGCGCTTGCTCGGAATTTTACGGTATATATATTTTTGTAGTGCTTTTGTACATACAGAAGCAGTGTCAAGAGAGAGGATAGATTAGTCTTATAAAACAGGTAACCAATAAAATTAGAAATTTTCACTCCATAACTATGCAAAGCTTCTTGAAACCTGGTTGAGCCATTACAGTGTGTGTATATGTTGCAAGCGTGCACATGCTAGGACATATGTATAAAAACTAAAATGTGGAACATGTGAAAATTGCTCTGTGCCATTTCCAAGAAAGAAAAGTGGAGGAATGTTTGGAACTATTTTCACAGGCTGAATATTTTGTAAATTCGGTCCAAGTTAGATCCTGAAATATTCTGCTGCTGAAACTAAAATCTGCGAGACGCAAGGGAAGCAAGATCCCCAGGTCTCTTTATGAATAACAAGCAAACTTTTCATCAGCCAGTAAGACAAAATATGAACTAGTGCTCACAGCTTTGTCCAATACACACCAATAACCACATTCTGGGGTACAGACTTCAACGAAAGAATGAAATGCCCTGAAAAGTAAACCTGAGGACTGCCCCCATTCCTACGGTTTTGTAACCAGGGGCAAGTAACTGCAGTGTACAAACCATTTGCAACTGCAGTCACTGTGGCCAAAAGGAAATGTGAAGATTCATCTCTCTGTACACACAACCTTCTCTGCCAGCAATTGTCTCTAAGAGAGAAGGCCTGTTGACTTCCCACATTTCCTTTACTCCTCTGCTTGAAACCAGTGGGACAAACTACAGTGCATGGAAGTGGGACCGTGGTGGTCTGTCAAGAGCTGAGACTTCAGCTACACTTCGGCAGGGAATTTCAGAGAAGGTGTAAAGTAAACATGCTCAATGTAGGCGTGCATTCCAGTCATAGCATTTCATACAATGCTACGATTATGTTTCACACTTTGTGGGAGGGACCATAAAAAGCGACAGACAACAAAACATTGTCCGTCCCTTTCCGTGTTACCTACTTCAAAGTTCCTATTACCAAGCATGCTAGTTCTCGTTTCAGGGGTCGAAGCTCCTTAGGAGCTAGCCATGTCCTAGCGTCCAGTGCTCGGGCTCCTGCTCGTGAGCTCACGAGCACGTAAGACATTGTGTCGCGTGTAAAGAAAAAAAGAGCGCATGCAAAACACTAAAATGTGTTTGCGCAGTCTGAAAGGATTCGAACCTGTGCGGGGAGACCCCAATGGATTTCTAATCTCATCGCGCTTAAGTTCTTAACCACTCGGCCACGACGTGCGGGACGAGTAGTGGGCTCTCGTGAGATGTGGTAGTAACTCCAAGAGCTGGGGATGTCATGGATGAAACGTTGCATGTAGCCGCTCAACGTCTATACAGGAGAGGGCACTGTTGGTCAAATGCGTATATAATCGCATTAAACTTTGCATGCATTGGCTGAACGTTTATAGACGAGAGGGCGCTGCGGTCAGATGCTCAAATGCGTATATAACCACGTTCCATACTACACATTCTCTTTCTGACATGGATGAAAACGAACGAAAGGCTCCGCATGCTGCGGCTCAGCGTCTACGCAGACAAGCACCACCAGAGCTTCGCCCCAATCAACATCATTCACCACGTGGAGATGCGGTCAATATTTTTAACTACAACTGTGCATTTCTGCACGTTTAGACTTACATAGAGCAAAGCGTCTCAATTCTGTTTTCAAAATGCCGACATCTTGGACAATTTGTTCATGTCACTAGTGAAGTGAAGGCAATTAGTGAAAATTAGGTCCTCGCAAAAATTTAGTTGTGCACAGTATTTACTGCAAGTAAATCACTATACTGGCTCTGTCAAAAACATCTGTTATTTTAATATGATACAGAACCCACGCACTGTTTGCTTCTCGAAAATCGCGTGAACTATTTTCTCATGTTCTGAATTTTGTGTTTTGATTGGTTCTTCAGACATTTTACCCCAAGGGGAACTGCGTGCAAAAGAGTTAGTCAGTAGCATCACAAGCCTCTTCAACTATGGTGCCTAGAATGCTTCCTCATCTGATTTGTCTTGCGTACTATATCACCGACGCACTGAAGGTGATCACAAAGTGACAATACCACACAAAAGCCAGCTTTTTTTAGCATAGTAACTGTGGCAATTCATTACAAAGATAATTGACAGCATGTCATTCTATCAATTATCTTGGTGGCTGGTTGCAGAAGTGCCGGCAAAAATAAGCTGCTTCAAAGATCGCTATCATTTCTGCAATACATAGCTTGCTGCTGTGCCAATGCCACGATCGCGACAGGACCAATGACATCCTGTATGTGATGTGAATCGGTGGAAACCAGGAAACCAAAGATCAGAATGTGGAAAACACACCAGACTGGAGATGTGTTGTAGGCATCATACTTGGACTGCTTGCACATGTGTGACTGGATCACCACTAACTGCTCCTCTCCACACATCACATGTATAGTCTAATAACAGGCCTTGACCCACAAAGTTTATAGGTTTCTCAAGAACGGCATGCTAAAGTGAGAAAGACTTTCTAGCCAGAGGGCAAACAAAAGCTATGTGCATGTATATGGTGAAAATACAGTATGCCATGCAAACAATACAAAGTGCATACCCTCCTAGTATCCATCAGGTATGGATAGGTCTCCTGTGCAGAGTCGACACCCATTGATGTTAGTGCTTGTAGCCTCTTGCATGCAGTCACGTCCATACGGCGGTCGATCTGACCTTCGTCAGGTGCCAGCTTTCGGGCTTCGCTGCATAGCCACTGTTCATGTGCCTCGAGGCTGCTGCCGTCCTCGCCCTCTGTGGGCAAGGTGAACCTGGTCTGTAAGCAGGAACGTTCAATGTTTGGATGATTATGTGAATATGATCTGAATGTGTTGAGATTAACTTTTTTTCTTCACTTTAAAGGGGCCCTGCAATGGTACTTGAGCGCCTACCTTTTTGCGGTTTCTACACCTCTTGGTTTAGGCAACCCAGCGGATACAGAGGGAGCCACAAAATATCAGTGCGTCATATTTTAATCGGACAATGCGGAAACACCTCCTCCGACGGGAACGTCGCGTGGTGCCGAACTCCCGCAGCCAGTGACAGATTTGTGACGTCGCTGGTCCCAGTCAAGCTCCTGCCTTAAATTGGTAGAGCCACTAAAGCTTTCTTTTAGTCAAAATAAAAAAATATAAGTGCAGCAAACCGTTCACTTATTTATAAAAGTATTTTTCGTTGAGTATTTTACACGAGAAAAGAAACAAATTAAGTTTAGAAAGTACGGAAACAACAAACGAAATGGCACGCCGACATACCCGCCACCAAGCGGTGGAAGAGGCGGCGCAGGCGCACCCGCGCATTACCGGATCCTCCAGGCAGACAACGTCAGCGGCATCTTCCGCGGCCCCCGAGACGAGTTGGGGCCAAGAGGCTTCGCCAGCGCGCCTCGGACGCTTACGAGGAGTGTCTCGTACGGTTCTACGCCCAGCCCCGCACTTCTATCGAGTGATTCGGAGTCCTAACTCCGACAGACCCTGTAAATAGACCTTTTGCGAAATCCCCCAAGCGCCCCGGCCCGCGCGCGAGGAATCGTGGGAGAGATTGTCCCTCGCCTGGCCGCTCTGCCTTGAGATCGCATTGCCTTGTCGCTTGCCTCCTCTTAATCCTCTGTTTTTCGATTCCATTACCCATTTTTATCTATTCCAGTGTATTTTTATTGCTTCTAAGTGTTTCTATTCTCTTCTGCGCGCGATATTTCTTGTATATATATAGTATTTGTGTCTTTATTTCGCCTTTTTCAACGGGAGTGCCGACGGACAACACGCCGCTTCGCGCGTCGTTCCCCGGGTGAGTACTACCGTTGCTACCGATTCCTATCGCGCTGTTAGCTGTTCATTTTGGTTCATTTGACCTGCGTGCAGTCGAGAGGAGCCGTTTATGAGCACCCGCGCACGTGTCATAGGGGTAGGCAGAGCTCTGAATCAACAATCGCGACGCGAGAGCCGAGTGCGCTGTGATTTGGCCGCCCGCGCTCGCTCCGTTGACTCGCACTGTAGCGTGTGCCTTCAAGTGCCGCTTACTTGACCAAGATGCAGCACGCCGCTTTGTCGCCGCGAACCATTTGTCCGAATGTTTGCGAAGCTGAGGCATATGCAACGCTGCGGCGCCTGACAATTGCGCGCTGCGGCGCGATCCCTTCGCAAACGCCGACGGCTCAATGTCGCGGCTTGAATGCGCCTATGGCATGCCTTCGTAATCTATCTGCTAAGCGGTTGTCAGTTGCCAACGCCCTTTTTCAAGTGCAGGGATGTGTTGCCGCGAATCATTTGTCCGAGTGCCTGCGAAGCCGTAACACCGTTCGTCATATCCAACGTGCGGTGCCTGACAAACTGCGTGCAGCGGCGCGAGCCCTTCGCAAGCGCCGGTGGCCCAACGTCGCGGCTTGTATGCGCTTATGGTATGCCTTCTTAATCTATCTGCTAAGCGGTTGTCAGTTGCAAACACCCTTTTTCAAGTGCAGAGATGTGCTGTCACCCAGGCAGTCATCTTGAAACTCTGTAGTTCCTTCGATAATTTTATTTCTCGAGTCAAGATGTCAGCTGATGCTCGAGTCAAAGAGTGTTCGCAACTGACAACCGCTTAGCAGACTGGTTAAGAAGGCATACCATAAGCGCATACAAGCCGCGACGTTGGGCCACCGGCGCTTGCGAAGGGCTCGCGCCGCTGCGCGCAGTTTGTCAGGCACCGCACGTTGGATATGAAGAACGGTGTTACGGCTTCGCAGGCACTCGGACAAATGATTCGCGGCAACACATCCCTGCACTTGAAAAAGGGCGTTGGCAACTGACAACCGCTTAGCAGATAGATTACGAAGGCATGCCATAGGCGCATTCAAGCCGCGACATTGCGCCGTCGGCGTTTGCGAAGGGATCGCGCCGCAGCGCGCAGTTGTCAGGCGCCGCAGCGTTGCATATGCCTCAGCTTCGCAAACATTCGGACAAATGGTTCGCGGCGACAAAGCGGCGTGCTGCGTCTTGGTCAAGTAAGCGGCACTTGAAGGCACACGCTACAGTGCGAGTCAACGGAGCGAGCGCGGGCGGCCAAATCACAGCGCACTCGGCTCTCGCGTCGCGATTGTTGATTCAGAGCTCTGCCTACCCCTATGACATGTGCGCGGGTGCTCATAAACGGCTCCTCTCGACTGCACGCGGGTCAAATGAACCAAAATGAACAGCTAACAGCGCGATAGGAATCGGTAGCAACGGTAGTACTCACCCGGGGAACGACGCGCGAAGCGGCGTGTTGTCCGTCGGCACTCCCGTCGAAAAAGGCGAAATAAAGACACAAATACTATATATATACAAGAAATATTGCGCGCAGAAGAGAATAGAAACACTTAGAAGCAATAAAAAATACACTGGAACAGATAAAAATGGGTAATGGAATCGAAAAACAGAGGATTAAGAGGAGGCAAGCGACAAGGCAATGCGATCTCAAGGCAGGGCGGCCAGGCGAGGAACAGTCTCTCCCACAGTTCCTCGCGTGCGGGCCGGGGCGCTTGGGAAAATTACAAATCGTCTATTCACGCCGGCAAGCGCCGCAGAGGTCTGAAGCAAGCAACGGTAACGAGCTGACGACGCAACGACGCGCATCCGGCCGCGGGGGAAGCAGCCATCAACGCAAGCCACAGCCGATTGGCCACTCGCTTCACTCCTGCCATTGGCCGCCCAAGCCAGGACCACGGACGTCATGAGGGAGGTTATTTCTTGCTTGTTTTTGTAATTTTAATTTGCCTAGAACTTGTAAAATAAAGCGAATTTCGAGAAAGAAAAGTTTCACTAAGTTACTACGTTCACCGCGCTCAGGTTCAGTGCGAATTTCAGACCACTCAAAAAGTCGTTGCAGGGCCCCTTTAAGGCTATACATATACCGTAAAGTATCGAGCAAGCATCCGCTCAAAATTTGAAAATAATCCCGAAAAAGTGGGGGATGGGCGCTTGTTAGGTTATCAGCTTTACATATATTTGTACTGCGCATATTTTTCAGATGTTACAAAATTTGAGAGTGGGTGCTTATGTGAAATGGGCAGATGCCCAGTATTTTACGGTAGTTGTCCTACATCCCCTCTCCCCCATTCTGCTGGATCTCCCTGATTCTATCTCGGTACTAGGCACATCTGTTGCCGTTTACACTAATTTCACGACCTCTTTCTACGTCCTAGCTAATCATGCTCACTTCTCTAGAGCTCATGCTCCATGTGTACAATGCCACAGAAATAGGGCATGCTAATTATGTTTGCTTGGTGGGGAGAAGGAATAATAATGAGTGTACAACAATTTAGCACATACAATGCCAAAACCATGCTTGGACTGAAAAGGCATATGAATGAATAGCTATTGAAGCTAACTTACCAAACGCTTAGGCTTTCCTCTCTCCAAGACATCGGAAACTGTAGAGTCCTCCACTGCTCTCCGTTTCCTGGACTCCTTGCCATAGTTGCGCCTATGGTCCTCAACAGCTGCATCACCATTCAGCTTCCGCCGTTCATTTTTATACTTGTTACGTAGTGCAATGTTCCATGATTCCTGTTAAGTAATAAAAAGTAAATCTTGATGTTGTGCATAAAGCCAAGACAGAGATCTGTGTTTAAACTCTCCTCCATCCATCTGCTAAATCTGCCAAATGTTGTGGGGAAGGTAAACGGTAACTCATGAAACACCTTTTCGTTATAGATGCCGAACCCAGTCCATTAATGCATTTGGCATCAACATTGGGGGTGGGGACACTCTGTCTACAAGATGGCTGTTTTTTAGAACCTCTATTGGTCAACTAACATTTCCACTGCAAAGCACATATTTGTATCTACCACTTACATATCCGCTCCCGGTCGCATCAGTGAGGTTTGGGTATCGGTCCAAAAGCAAGTTCAGAGCCTTAAAATAGAACCGCTTTTCTGGATAGCTGAAAAGAAAAATCTAATATTAGCTTTAAGTTTGAACAGAACATAACTATCTTATTTATGAGTACTATGCAGGGAAAGCATTATTAAAATTTTCGGAGTGGTGATCACTTTAAACATCTGAAAAAAGGAACTTGGTGCACTGTGCATCCAACTTCACTTGTACCAATCCAAGTGCAGGATATTTATGCTAGCCCGGTTGCATGTGTATCCATCTGCCCTCCTTGGTATAATAAACTCATCACAACATATCCCCGGAAGTAGAAACGCTGGCTGGTACACTATTGAGTATGTGGTGCAGCTACCTAAAGAATTTGAGTCCCACGAGTTTGCAGGCCTACAACAGCGTGGCAAACGGGACGCGTGTCCATGCTGGCATTCTTTCTGTAGCAAACGTCGCTTCTGTCATTGCTTGAGATTTCTTCTACCCGCCAGCGTTCGTCACGCAGTCAGTACTCTAGCACATTTGTACACATTGCCACTGAAATAACCGCGTTAAAGCGGAGAGATCACTTACAGGGAGCACTGACACCCTAAAGGTTGCATCTTTTTATTCTCTAAAACGACGCAAGTTGTAGTCATAAACACGCAAAAAAACCGCATTGCGAAAAAATTTTCTGCTGCGCGCGCGCCTCTTTATTTTGGGCGTTTAAATCTCCCGCCGCCACCTCCTCCTTCTTTTGATCGATGACGTCAAAAATCAGAAAATTTCGAAGCTTTGTTGGCGACATTTCTGTAACATTTAATAACGGCAATCGTAAAACATGTTTTTTAACGCAATTGCGAACGCACTACTTTTTTGAAATACTCAAAATCGGAGTTCGGTGAGATGTCCCTTCCTAGAATTGTGTCCTCCCTCAGAAAAACTCGGCGGCGCTCGAGCAGATGGGCGAGTCGGCGAAGAAACCGGTTTTTTTCCCGCGCCAGCTCCCTTCTATCCCGCCAGCTCGCCTCCTCCTCGCATCGGGTCAGCGGAGGTCCGAGAAAAAGTTCGAGTCGCAGGAGACCGCAAAAGTTGACTCACTGCACTGGCGGGGACCGCGCGGGAACTTCAAATTCGGCATTTGGAAATTGTTTTTTAATTCACGAATACTGAATTCCCAAGTTTCGAATTTTGAGGGTAATGTCCCGCACCGTTTTCAATCGTTTCGGATAATAAAAAAAATATAATTTTGAGGTGTCAGTGCCCCTTTAAGAGATGTCACAGTCCTCACTGTTGCCTGCTAGAGCCACTGAACTAAGAGTCA
The DNA here is from genome assembly GCA_037355805.1 of Ixodes ricinus. Lineage (NCBI taxonomy): Eukaryota > Metazoa > Arthropoda > Arachnida > Ixodida > Ixodidae > Ixodes > Ixodes ricinus. The sequence continues at coordinate 13,976 of JAZHYW010056577.1, forward strand.
ACACAACTCAAAACATGGGGCTCCCGTCACGATGAAAAAGAGAGAGGAGGCAGACAAAATGCAGCACAAAATAAACAGAAGCAACGTGCTTCTGCGCATGCGCAGTGGCAATGTTGCCAGCATTTGGCGGTCTGCATTTCTCACGGAATGTAAACAAACCGGGACATCGTCAGAGCGTACGAAGTCGTTCGATGCGCACGAGGAATAGGAGAACGAGTGGTGTTGACCGCTCCTTACTGGTGGCAGTCGCATGCTACGATAGTTCAAGAGAAGCAGCGAAACTGGCAGAGACCGTGAAAAAATAAAAGCGGCGGACGTAAGAGCCAGCGGCCAGGTACGGAAACTGGCGATTCTCAGTGCACTTCGATTATTATAATCTTGCTCCTGTCCTTTAATCTGCAAAATATTTTATTTTTTTTATATCGACATAACTATCTGAAATCTTTAATTTCTAGCTATGCTAGGCGTTATTCTGCTCGTATGCCTGCCTGCATACGTGCTCGACCACGATCTTCAGTGGTCAGAGTTGGGTTAGAGTCGGGACAGCAGTGGTCCCAGCAAGCGAGCAGCCTTGCTGCTCGCTTGGACTTTACGTGACGAGCGGCAAACGTGACGGCTGCCCCACAGTCATTGTTGCCAGACAAGTCAAAATGGCGAAATTATGTGATTTTTGCTTTTAAAAATACTTTGCGTATCAAAACAAAAATGGTGGGCCACGAAAGATGCTATTTTATTAATTCTGTAAAATATTCAAGCGCCTCCAAGTCTTTTTAAGACGCGAAACATGTCAAAAAATGTCTTGCGGACCCATAGACTCCCAGCAAAAATCCGTCACGACATGGTGTCCATAAACCACGTGACCTCGGGACGGCGCGATTTAGTAGTTGTGTCGACTCTTAGTTCAGTGGCTCTATTGCCTGCCGAAAGCTAACCCATTGACAGCGCACTAAGAAGCTGATGACTGCATGTTTAACATTGGTTTTGGTGAGGAGTGTTGCTTTGGCATAAAACTTTAGCTACGGTCGTATCTCGTCGCGCTACACTGATATTAGTCATTTGTTTTGTTTTGAACAGTCGATCCAGGCCAATATATGAGAGCCAAAGTTGAGGGTACTGAGTTTGTACAAGAAAACCTATGTGAAACCTTGTCAGATGCTTTAAAGAAATCCAAGAAGATGCAGTCAACCTAAGATCAAGGGTTCTTAGGTCAAGGGAGGCATGAAGACTATGAGTGTTCATAGTTGAGATTCACACACAAGCAATTTTCTGAAGCCATGTTAAGTATATATAGCAGTGAAAAATGCATGGGAATAAGAAAATTAGTGAGATGAGAGTATATTAAGTGTTTCAAAATTTTGCGAGGGATAGTTGTTAGGAAAATTAGGGAGAGATCGCTTGAGATGGATCTATCATCACCTTTGTAGGCAGAAACCACCTTCCTTATGTTACATTCCTAAAAAGAATATAGAGTATGACTGATTCTTGAAAAGTTTAGTAATTGTCTTTAGATGCTTCAGAGTTCATATTGTGAATGCCACATGAAGACAATAGTTTGAGACTGCTACTACGTGACCATCAGCACTGCTGCTACATCACCATCAGCATTCTTTGGCAGTGTGCCACATATCCCTGAAGGGCTTACAATGTTTGAAAATTGCAGGGGACTGTTGCACAACATAGGGGTAGAGTACATTCTAAAAAAACAGAGCTTAGCTTCTGTAATGGACGTTTTATACCGAGTAATATTTTTTAATCGAAACAAAATTATTTTTTAAACGCGGCTCACTGCTACGTAGATGCTGTAACACTAATCAGTGCAGAGTGTGGGGCGAGTTGGTACTGCGCAGCGCTCTGTGTCGTCCAGCCTACTTCTTTTATCCTCGTCGCAAGCGCTACCATGTTTTTTAATGTTAAACACGCCAGCGGACTGGATCGTCTTAGCTTTGTAATGACAGCAGAGCAGCTCTGAAGTTTCAAAAACGTGACATTGAGTGTAAAATAAGCAACTTTTTATGGATGAAAACTCTCTTATTTATCAAGATATAACAACCTAACTTAACAATAAAAGCTGGCACAACTGCTTGACGACACTTTAAGGGGCGAGATGCTTGCATTTTTGGTTCTAGTGGAGAAACGCTATTCTAAAAAAGTTTCTGCAACAATCCTCAGTAACTTACCATACAAAACAGACACTAAAATAGAGTATGCTATTGTAGAACTTGCTGATATGGCATTCAACGGTGCTCTGCATTGATAAACACAGATAACATCACAAAATAATCCTTTTTTTTTATTTAGGAGCCTTCCGAGCACCTGGTTGAACTATCGAACCTTTGCCTGCCTTCTTCTTTGGGGTTTGGTTGCACTGCTACTCAGGGCTATAGCTACTATAGTAGGGAACAATACACATACATTCTTATGACATGAGAGAACTGTAAGCTGGAACTTACATGCTGAATTTCATCATTTCTTGTTGTATGATGTTTATAACTTTGTTTGCCGTGATGGCTGTGATGGGCTCGTTTTTCACAGAACTCCATGCAGAGCCCCGAAGTTGGGCAGTGTGAATGCATGACCAGCATTGTCCTCCACGACAGGACTGCATATTTTGTGAGGAGAAGGAAAGATTACATTACTGATTCCAAGCAGTGTGACTGAAATACATAAAAAATATGAAAGTCTGAGACTATGTACTTACATCTCAACACTTGAGATGATCATGTCATCATCCTGTGCAGAAGGTGGTGCTTCATTTTCTGGTTGCACCTCCTATAAAGTATACAAAAATAAATCATTAAAGCATGCATGCACAAGCATTAAAATAAATGCCGCACAATTAAAGTATGTCAACTCAAGAGTAATGACGTGACACACTTTTCTTGCCAGCACTGGTTGTCTATTGCTACTTTTCACAAGTAAAAGGCATAAAAATAAAAGATTGTAATATAGGAAAGTTCACAGGTATATCAACAAGGGTAGAAATCAGCTATAAGACAAATTCCAGCTGACTGTAGAACAAAATACCCGTAATAATCAGTGCCAAAAAACTGTTAAAAAAAACAAGCCCTTGTTTTAGCATTTATGTGACATGTTGATAACACCAGAAATGAAGAGAAACTAAAATTTAATGACACCAAAACACAGCCTGCTGTTCTTTTTTGTCATTTCCATAGTGAAATCAAGGAACCTAACTCTGTCGTTAACCCCTATTTACCATTATTCAGATGTGAACACTCAGAAGGCAGTCACTCCCTTACGTCTTACCATGTAATGACTTGGTGTAGCCAGTTCTTGTATTTCATAGCAGGCTGTTGAAGGGGATGGTACTCCACTTGAGTGCTCAAACCCATTAAAGGGGCACTAAAGTGGTTTTTGAGATTGTCTATTCATAAAGATAACTCTTTCTACATGACCTAAGCATCCTAAAAATAAAAAAATCACAACCATGCATGGCCTATTTCCTTATTAAAATGTATTGAAAGGTTTGCGACACACCCTTTTCTGCAAAATTTTGCAGAACACAAAGGCGCTGCCAGCGCATTCAAACGACGAAGGCACTCGTCAGCCAGTCGCGAGTGATGGCACCCCTGGCGAAACAATTCATCAAAATTGTTTGTTTTGCTCTGTAGTGGGCAGACCTTAAAGGGCCCCTCTAATGATAGTTGTGCTTCTGCCTTCTGTGTGCTGGTCGCCGCCCTAGGGCTTCGGGAGGTTCCGGGAACAAAGGCAAAACCGCAAAAGAATAGTGCATCATATTTAATTTGACAAGGTGCGAAACTGTCGGATGTACGGTGGCGCTGTGTGGTGCTAAACGCGCGCAGCGGATGACATTCTATAACCTGGCGTCCTGATTGGCCAGGTCCACCAGCAGTTTCTATCTCAGCACGGAATAACAAGTCTGACTGTTCTTACCTCATAATTATTTATAAAAGTACTCTTTATTGAGCCCCGAGAGTTAGAGAAGGACTAAATTAGATTTAATAAAGCACGAAACCAACAAAAAACAACAAAAACAAAGCCTTTGCGAGCTTTGCGACATGTGCGCCGCCCAGAGGCATTAATGTCGCGGGAACTGAAACCAAACTAGCAGACGACGCATTGTACCCACATGCTCGTCTTTTCTCGTGCGCTTTCATGAAACACCATTCGGTGAGCGGGGACAAGAGCGATTATAAGTTTTTAGTGCTGAATAAAACCTTTTCTCTGGGTAAAGTGCAAGGCTGGAGGGAACACTCGTGATTGTAATAAGTGCTTGCCAGGAATTTCTGTCGGTTGCAATGGTGACAACCGTGTACAATCGCCGATGAAGTGCTTCACACTCCTCTTCAATAACCGGAGCTTGAAGTCCGATAGATTCGGTAAATTCATCGGAAATTGCGGCTTGCGGAGGTTTACCAGGGTGACGATGAAGGGACGATGCACGGATGCAGGTACACTGAGTGGTGAGCTGCGGGCAGGCGATGTGTACATGGCTTTGGAGAGGCGGCCATTCAATTCGACACGCCCGCCGCCCAGCGGCAAGGGGCGGAGGAACACTGCGCAGCTGCGCCCCTCCTCAACCCAGGGCAGCAATGTACCAAGGCTAGCTGCAGGTAGAGTCACTATAGAACGACGATATACACCAACTCATGTCTGTTACGTCGCACCGCCGTGGTGGCGCTTACGGCGCACTTCCGGTAACAAGCTGTGGGCGGAAGCAACCAGGCCTGCCGTGCATTGCTACGGCGTTTTGGTAGTTTATCCAGTTTAGTTGCCTGCATATCAAAACGCCGTAGAGCTGTGTAGCTTGGAGCTGTCCGGCAAGATCGAGGAAAGGTTCCAGCACAAGTTTTCACGTGTTTGCCGCCCGCCCGACTCGCCGGAGAAGCTGGATATTGTCGAGGGGCAGGAGTAGCAGATGACTGACACCGTCGAACCACGATTGCTTGTGCGGGAAGCATTTTGTCACGGGTGTGTTCACGGAGACTTACCGTAAGAATTCTATTTGGTATTATATCATAAACTCTAGAGCAGCGTCAAGTGACCCGGACTACGTTCCAGGCGTTTTCGCGTTCAAGCAAGGACGACGCTAGGCCTAGTCAATACGTACGAGCGGGCAACGCCGGGGTGCATCAGTTCGTCGTACTCCTACCTCGCACTCCAAGGACTTGTAGGCTGCGATGGTTTCTAGGGTAAACCGGCTTGGTGTGACGAGCAGATACCGCCTGATCTTTGCATCGTAACTGGCGGTCACTGCCGACTGAAAGCCCACCCTGCGACGTCTATGCAGAACGCGGGTCGCCATACTCGACCGTGTTTACGCGAAGCCTGCGCTGCAATTACATTTCCTGCCTCACTCACGCCACTAGAATAGTGCGACATTTCGTCGAGAAGGACTCTAGCATTAATAATACCGCGAAAAGAAAAAACGCGAACTGAAACGGGCGCTGTCAACAAGGCGTCCCAATGTGTTATTGATGCGAGATGGCACGCTTTCTGCCCACACCCTATCACGCATGCGCGGTGCCGCTCGCGTTACTAGAGGCGCGCGCATTTGTTTGTAAACATGAGTTGGTGTATAGACCCAGCTACGGAGGGGTCACCACGTGCTTTGCGCCTACCATTGGTTGTTCCTCTTACGTCATGGAGTGGCCTGATTTTGTAAATTTCGTTTTGCTTATAACTTCCCGAATAATTTTTCTTTTTGAAAGCGGTGTGTTTCTCCGTGTTATTATGCTGTCCACGGTCACTCTTAGCACAAGTTTCAGACCAGTTATAAAATGATTGGAGGGGCCCTTTAAAGGTGCACTAAGGAGACCGATTCCATGAGCATATTATTTTTTTTATTTTTAGAAACTTAGAGTCAGTTGAAGGAATTATCACCAAGAACAGATGATCTGACAAACCTCTTTAGTGCACCTTTAAGGCCCTCCAATAATTTTTTGACTGGTCGAAAACTTGCGCTGAGAATAAACCTCAGGCAACGTAGTAACACGAAGAAAAAATCATGGTGACAAACTTTGCATTATTTCGGAGGTTATAAGCAAATTTAAATCATTCAAACCGCGGTGCATACGGCACGGCTAACGGCAGGCGCGAAGCAAGGTGCGCCCTCTCAGAAGGCCGACCGTGCTGTCGCTCTATACTGACTCCAGCTTTGACAAGTCTCCCTCCCATCTTGAGGAAGGAGTGGGGAATCACAGCCGAACCCGTTTTGAACACCGGTGGGTGGCGCACGGCGTGGCTAATGACGCCTTGTTTCACTTTCTGAGCTCTATTTCTTTACTTTCTAGCTCTCGGAGCTCCATAGAAACTAATTTTATAAAAAAGTAGGATGGTGAACACAATCGTACTGATTATTTGGCGTTCAGAAAGAAACGTTCGGTGGATCTGGCCAATCAACAAGCCAGGTCACTTGACGTCATCAGCCGCGCGCATTTAGCACCACGCAGCACCACCATACACCCAACTGTTCCGCGCCTTTTTAGATTAAAATATGATACACCATTATTTCGCGGTTTGGCTCCTGTTCCCCGAGTCTGCCGAATAACAAGGAAGGCAAATAGCACAAAAAAAGCACAAGCACAAACCAGGCACGTAGCCAGGATTTTGTTTCGGGGGGGGGGCCCGCCCATGACAAAATGTATGAGGGGAGGGGGAGGGAGGTCCCAGCAAAATTGGAGATTTCGGGGGGGCCCGGGCCCCATGGGCCACCCCCTGGATGCGTGCCTGGCACAAACATCGTTGAAGGGGCTCTTTAAGTCAACATTATTTTTTAAACCTGCAGGACATTTCATTTTTGATACATTTGGCCTGCAACTAATGTTGGTATACTTCGTTTCACCTTACGTCCGAGCGTGGCCGCTGTTATGAGCCGAAAGGCCAATCAAACTGCGCAAAAAGCGCAACGTCATGGCGTGCTCTCTGCGCCTGATATGACTAGCCGGCGGAGAAGCACGCACGGAGAGACGGCGAATACCGGCTGGTCCTATCAACTGCAGAGAGCACGCCATGACGTTGTGCCTCTTTCGCTGTTTGATTGGCCCTTCGGCTCATAACATCGGCCGCGCTCGGACCTAAGCTGAAACGAAGTATAGCACTTCTGTGTAAGGTAGGCACCATACTGAAAACATTATTTCATTTGATTGTAACAATATCTGTTATTCTTGAGCAACTTCTTAATGGGCCAAGTGATGTTTGTGCTTGAATAGATACTTTACTGCCTTCATGGTATGCTGCTGTGTATATGGTGTGGACAGTCCCGCACTAAAAATATGTCTGTAAGAAAATAGGTTCTTTCTCAGAGAGTAGAGAGACTTAAGAGGATTTACACTGTTATATCACAAAAATTCTTGTATAAAAACTGAGTAACAAAACTACGCAAGTACAAGAAAATGTTTCATACAGCAACAATCACGAGGGCTACTGAAGCTCCTTGCAGAAGAACTCTTATAGATGACATTTGGATGATGTCATCGCTATCTGACAAATCCAGGTACTCATTAAACTCCTTGTCCAACATCTGCAAAAAAAACAAAAAACATGCACAAGCTTTTAGAGACACATGCCTCTAAACGAGCAACTGCGCACGCGCGACACCAGCCTTGTCTGCAGAACCCCGCGCCTCGTTTCCGGTCGCGCTAGCCTAGCGTGACAGCCGAGTCCGGTCTACAAAAACGTCCCTACTCTGAAACGCTCGCGGAGGCCCCTGTTAACGTAACGGGGGTATGACCACCAGTGTGACGACACGCAAGGCACGTAATTGTCTTCGTCCAAATAAATCCAGTCGCACCGCACAGGGTTCGTGCAGTACAAGCTGTCATGCGACTCCGCGAGTGTTCGAAATTGTGAACGTTGTTGAAGGTTGGCTGCCACGTGCAAGGGGGCCCTCTTTGAATACCACGTTACGTCAATGCAAAGCATCGCACTGTGAGAAGAGAACGTCGGCTCATAGGTTTCTTTAGCTCTAGCATTCAGTCACAACAGCAGGTGTGGCACTCTGGACAAAGACCACTCACCTGAAACCGATCCACGGCAACATTAACATGGCAGCTTAGTATGGAGCAAGCCTGCACAGCATCTTTCAGGCCACGAAGCGTTGGCGTCTCTAGCTGGCATTTCCTCTTCACGTCGACGTGCGGAACCCACACTAGGCACGTTGTCAAAGCCATCCCTGAAGCGTCGCGACGGCGGCACGGCGGTACAACGGAATATGCAGCAGCCGCGGCACTGGCAGGCCTAGGTTGGATTGGATCGACCATTGACGCATTGACTTTGGACTAGTCAATGTCGTCTGCTTAACCAACGGCTAGGTGGGCAAGTGCGCAAGCGTGGTAATGTGTAGTAAAGCAAGTACACTCTGTTTCATACTTGGTGTGCAACGCTGTCAAAGCTTTTGGTGCGAGCATGGGGCTTGATCTCGTTGATCATTTGCACGCGTTCTCGCGCAAACAAATCCATAGATGAAGCCACGCGCTCGCGCCAGTAGTTTTGACAGCGTTTCACGCTAAGTATGAAACAGAGTATAGAAATATCATTCGGAAAATTAAAAAAAAAGTTAAAATACACTGATGTTTCGAGCGAATGTTGTTGTTCTTTTCGTAAGGGCGACCGCCATAAACGCACTAGTTTCTCGTATTTACTCAATGCGCTATATGATTCCACTTCGGTATGCTCATGAAAATAGACCGACCCAGTAGCAACTTCTTTTTTTTTTTAAAGGTGCTCCACACAGTTACATTCGGCTGTCTTTCACCGCGCTGGGGAGGGATGCGAGTCGATGCGAGTATTAGTACGAGGATCACAATACAACTTGTAACTTCTGTCCGTTTTTTTATATATGTTCCGGGTTTACTACAGCCGAATGCAACTGTTTAAAACATTCTTATTACCACACATGACCGGTCCTTCGCCGTTTCTCAATAATTTTCCCTCTCCTCGTGAAACCATTAAATCGTCAGAAGAGATAAAACTGCAGGCGAGCTGGTTAAACGACATAGTTGAAAACCGTGAAAACCCTGTTCTGTGTTGTGTTATCAATTCATTTTTTCCTCACTCTCCGGGTTTTCAATGTTTTCAAATACACAGGCCAGCATGGCATATCCACGCCCTGTCGTGGACATATCCACAACCTACCGACCTACCGCGTGCGTATCTTCGTCGCTTAGGAAAGCGAGCAAGTACGCACCGTACACACGGACGCTCAGTGATACTGGCATCACTTTCTGTGAAAGCCGAAGCTGCGGGCGCTCTTTCGCTCGCGCAACCTGAGTGTCGATCACGACAAGCGCTTTTTCCGTCAGCTGAGCGGCACGGGAAGTCGAGCTTCAAGCGCTCGCTTTGTGTAAGAAAGCCTGCCAAGCCTAAACCCAGGCTGAGAGGCGGTAAACCCTAGGCGGTGCGCGCTCAAGCTTCATGTTATATTCATTTCCCCGGGTCCATATCATATGAGCGAATGACACTTTAGCGAATAGGAATCATTAGAGCGAATGGACGTTTTCGCGAATGACATTTTCGCGAATAGGTTGTTGTGGGCTGTAGGGATCGTTTCGTCGAGCGTGTATCACTGGGACGCGTGTTAACATGCATGTGGACCACTCGTTTTCGCCGCTTCGCAGCGACGGACAACGCAGCTTATTATCAAAAAAGGTAATTCCAGCTGTCGATGCAACTGCTTACTGCTGTTCGTAGACGGTGGCACTTTCTAGGGACGTTTCGTCGCGTGTGCATCACTGGGCGCGTTTTAGCCCATTCGGAGCACCCGTCCACACCGATTCGCGGCGACAGACAAGGCGGCACATTGCAAAAATAACCTAATCAGAGCTGTCGATGCAACTAGACCCATTCGCTAATATGAACGCCGCATTGGCTAAAATGTCATTCGATGAAACGTCGTGGTTTCGTTTTCATTCGTTCGATCAAGTGAAATATGCCCCCGATGTATACGACAGACGACGACAAAGAATAGAAGGAGAACGTCTTTGAAGTTTAATCTTCAGGGCCTGTTCTGTTCCAAGTTCCGTGTCTGTTCATGGTCAAAACTCTCTTCTTCGCACTTTGCTTTTCGTTCTTGAATACTGCGCCTTTTTTGTATTCGTACGTTTCTGAAACAGTCAAGATCGTTCCGCAGATATCACCCCTGCCTCCAGAGTACCTGCCTCTTTCGATGTGGATGAGCATTATCATACCGGCGTGCGTTCGTGACACTATCAACACTACTACGCGAGCATGTCGAAGACCATAAGCTGGCGTCCGTACACTGTACAGATAAATTATCATCCAAACCCGGACCACATTGTAACCTAAAGACTCCACACACGCAAAATTCTGCTTTCAGGAAGCCACAACTACAGAACAATTCTGTTCTTACTAGTTGAAATAACGTAGTATCGTTTATAATCGTGCTGTACGAATAAACAGACAGGCATCTTGCAGAGGCCATCCAGCAGCCAGAGCCTCTGTCTTGACGTGACGTGCGGTGTCGTCGTGCATAGTGTCGTGTGCTACATTGGTAGCGTGGGGTGCTGTCGGAGGCTCCAAAACCCAAGCTTGTTGCGCACCCAGTAATTTTGTTACATGCTGTCCACAACTCAACTACCTTGGTCGTCCACAGAGTTAAAGCGCCCATGAAACGAATTTTGGGTTGGGGTAAATAATTTTAGATTGGAATTTTACTAATAGCACATTGTTCAGTGGGCCAAAAGAAAAAAGGTAGAAAGTGAAAAGCCAGACTTTCAGTGCGAAAATTTGAAAACACAGCGGACTATTTCGAACCTCCTCCCCTTCGTAAGCTCTCTGCCCTTTCACTGTGATACATCAGCGGTCCCAAAGGCGCGCCATCGGGTCCAAACGCACGTCACACGAGACCGGACCTCACTTAATCCCTTCACCCCTACGCTGACATTGTGGTGGAAGCTACGCGCTTGCCGGACCAATCAGCCGCCTCCCTTTCATCACCTGACCTCATTTTCTGCGGGTAGGTATGCGCGAAGGAGCGTGATCACGTGGCAAGTGTGGCTGGCCCAACGAGCACGTAGCTTCCACAGCACTGTCAGCTTCGGGGTGAACGGGTTGGGGAAAGCAACTTTTGTCTGAATTTTGAGCGACGGGCTAATCTTCTAGGGGGACAATGGATCTGTCCGGGTACACAAACCAGATTCTGAGCAAGAGGGCTTCCCCTCTTTTCGTCTTCTTGAACTGTTTGGTGGAATGCGCGATTTATGAGTTGGGGAGGAAAGCTAAACAGGAAAAAGTTGGAAAAGCGTCAGATATCTACTGAGACATCACGCCTCCGGATCGCTTGAGATCGGCAGCATCGCCAGCTCGTCAGTCTGACCTGAGACCATAAGCACAGTAAGTACTGCACGCGTGCGTGCAGACATGGCGTTCCAGCTGGTGCCCGCGCGTGCATGCCCGTGAAACATGCGCGTGAAGCCAACTTTGCCAGTCTTGCACGTGCTTCTACCACGAGCAGAGGCATGACGGCGCCCAGATGCCCTGTTCGCAAAAGCCTGTACTTCGCTTCAGCTTCCGTGCGAGCGAAGCTGAAGCTACAAGCGCGTGCATGCAGCCTGAAACGCCACACTGCAAAAGCCCACGTGCGAGTCAGGAACGCACCTTGCATTGAGCTCGTGCTGGAGCTTTGAGTTCGCTCGGAGCTATTAGCGACGTGCCGGATCGAAAGCGTCACCGTGGTCGGCCTTCACGATTGGCCGCATGCTGACTATGACGTCAGCAAAGGATTTCTCATGACGGAAATAAGAGGAATGGAAGAACTTCAATTTCAACGGTGTTGGTAGTGTTGCTTTAAGAGTGCATCGATTTCAAGCTTCCACCTGCACCTTATAAACGACCATCGAACTTGTCGTTCGCAAGGTAATGACGTCACGAATGGTAACCATAGGAGGGCGCCACTAGAACGTCTCGCCGCTAATACTCGGCGACAACTTTCCTTGGCAATGAAGGGAATGCTAGGGAGGGCGGAGCTCCGCCAAGCATCCGGGCTTTCATTACGTCAGTTTTGGTTTCGTTTTCAGTTTTGGTTTCGTTGTCGGCATTCAAGGCAAGCACTCTATGCAGCTCGTTAGTGTCTATCAAAACCGTTTCCAATGGACATACGAACTTCGCGACTCTCAGCACTAAGGAACAATTATGAAAAGCATGTTACGTTTATATTTTCTTTGTTAAAGATTATATTCATGTAAATCAAAGCATCACGGCAGAAGGCCGTTCATGATCTCGTGGTTCTGCGCTCCTCTATCTCCTTTTCCTCTTGTTACCTACTACCAGATCGCATAATCTACAACACCATCTTTGCGAGGGAGAATGGCTAGAAAACCGGAGTACCCGCGACGGACACGAACCGAAAAAACCTTTAGTAACTAGAAAACTAATTTCATTTTTATATTTTTATTGTTCAAGATTCATAGTGATGTGACAATTATTATTCAAAAGATTATAATTTACGTTACAGCCAAAACACAATTCAGACCCGGGGACTGTGTTCAGCTGCGTGAGAAGACAGCGTGCTTCGGCTCTGCAGCTTTGGCAGCATTGCCAAGAAAAGTTGTCGCCGATAAGGTTTGCTAGAGTACCTTCTATGACATGAAGGCTCCCTAGGGTTTGCGAAGCGCGACCAGCTTCGAACGCTCTGCGTCGTCACGTGCGCGTGCACAGCACGCGTTGCAAAGCATGCGCGTTTTTAAGATACAAGAAAAAGACAATCAAGTTGTGTTGGCTGCTTAGCATATATGCCATACATTGTTTGCATATTGTTACCGGTTTTTGTATTTGCATAAAATAAAAGATAGGCCTAATTTCGGGAATCTAAATGGAAGCCATCACACTTCCAGATAAGATTTGATTTGTTGACTTTCCTTACTAAATAAAGACTGGGCCTGATAATTTCGTAAAATGCCATGTCGTCAAATTCAGTTCTGTTGAAGTTTCATCTAATGCCATTCATCAAATCCATTTCATTGATTATTTCCAATTGAATGCACCTAATCACAAACAGTTGTAGGCTCCAGAAGAGATGTCTATTGTCACCCATTTTTGTTTTGTATGTGAGGTCGTAAAGTGTAAAAAACATTTAGTATTTTTTGTTAGTTTCAGTGGGTGCTCTTGTTTGTATAGGTGATAATGGAGTAGCTGGCTAAATTATAAAATGGCGTTCGATGAAACAGCGTTCTATGAAATATCCGATACCCGCTAAAGACTTCCTCGTGCCTCATATTAGAGACTTTTAGTAGATCGTTCCGATACCTCCGATACCCCCGATAACGATACTATATATGTAAGCGGAAAGGCGGAGGCAGAGTATCAGGTATCGTTATCGGAATCTTCGGAACGATCTACTAAAACTCTCTATTATTAAACGAAAATCTAGAATGAAAAAAAAAACATTCCGAAGGAAAAGGCATCAAGAGCTACGAGTTTGGTGCAAATAGCGCATTTGGCAACCGCCTTATTTATTTTTGCATTCAGCTGAGAATTTCACGAAGTTTTTAAACCCTCGACTTCTTCCTCCTTACAACCTTGGAACCTACACCTAAGCGCATCACTTGAATGGCTGACCAACATCGCACTGTCTAAATATTTACACACAACCATGGTGGGGCGATGGGTGTGGGTCGACGTTTTTTCTGCATGTACCCTCTCCACACCGTCCCCCTCTCCAACCCCCAAACGAAGAAGGCTCCGAGTAAATCACTGACAATACCATATTTTGTATTAATTTCAACTTTGTCCCCTGCAGATGCCCAGTGTGCGGTACTTCTGCTGTCCAAAGTGCCAGTGGAGGACAGCCACCCTGACATCATTGTTCCGACATTTTCATGCAAGCCATGGTCATGAGGAAACTGGATATGCGGACTACAGGGCTGCATGAAGTCATTTTCTCTTTATACGTCCTACAGAAAACATGTTACGCGCAAGCATACCACTTTGTTTGAAAGTGATGCAACGAAAAGTCCCAATGAGCCACAAAATGCCAGCATGGATACAGGCCAGCCCCTAGCAGGAGCAGAAAATGACGAGGCAGCTTCTGACAACCAAGACGGGCAAGATGATGGGGACAGCGTTAAGCTGCTAGCACTACTGTTCCTGAAATGGAAAGAAGCGAGAAGACTTCCTGAATCCACGTTGCATGAAATAGCGAATGATGTCCTTTCGTACCTTGAGAGGGTTGGTGATCGTTTTGAACCATCAACATCTGATCCGCAACGGCAGCCAGGGTTGCAGTGGTTGTCCGAGTTGGAGCAGCTCCGAACCAGCAGTGGACGGAATAGCTATTGGAAAGCATGTTTTCCATTCGTGGAGCCAGTGACCGTGACACTGGGAACAAACAAAAACGGAAAAGCTGACACCTACCAATATATTCCTGTATGCAAAATGCTCAAATGTATACTTGAGAACCCAAATGTGTGGAGCGACTTCCACAGTCACCACGTAGAGAACGGTTACCTGTCCAGCGTCTTTGACGGCACCGCCTACCAGGACCACGCATATTTCCAGGGTGATCCCAAAAATATCTGCATCCAGCTATATAGTGATGAATTTGAAGTTTGTAATCCTCTAGGAAGTAAGAGGGGCAAACATAAACTGACAGCAGTTTATTTTTCAGTTCTGAACTTGCCCCAGTTGCTAAGATCACGTCTGTCAGGGATTCACCTCGTGCTCTTGGTGAAAGACAAGCTTGTAGCGCCGTACGGATTGCAGAAGATATTTGGTCCCCTAGTAAAGGACATCTTGCAGCTTGAGAAAGATGGTGTAGTTGTGAATGGAGAAGTGCTCCGTGGCTCTGTGCTAGTAATGACAGGGGACAACCTCTCGAGTCACAGGCTGGGGGATTTAAATGCAGCTTCAGCAATGGCCGAATTTGTCGATTTTGTATGGCTCTCCGCAAGGAAATTAACTACAAGCATCTCGAACGAGATTTTGCGCAGCGGACCCCTACGGGACACAGGCATCACATCGATATGCTAAGGTCTGGGGTACATACTAATTCACTCTACGGGGTGCGAGAGCCTTGTGGCCGGACATTCTCTGGCTTCGAGCCGACGGAGCACTTCCCACCCGACGTGATGCACGACATTCATGAGGGAGTCATTCCATTTAGAATGAGACATGTCACTTTCCATCTGATCTCTCATGGCTTTTTTACCCTCGGTGCACTTAACACGCGCATTTTGAACTTCAACTATGCTCCTTCTGATGTCAAGAACAAGCCAGAAGAATTGTCGAATGAGTATTTGAAAGGAAGTCAAACATTAGAGGGAGTGCGTCACAGATTTTTTGCTTCTTTAGACATTTTTCTTTGTATGTCGGAGAGTGTGCGCCATCTGGAAATGAGGCCTGGCAACTGTATCTATTGCTGAGAAAAGTAGTCGATATCATCATGAGCCGCAGAATTCCTGTAACCCACGTGCCATATCTTCAGCGGCTCATTCATTTTTGTGCCTTGATTTTCAAGCACTTTTCCCATCTACTTCTGTACCATGCAAGTTGCACTACTTGACTCACTACCCGTCTTGCATCTTGAAGTATGGTCCGCTTGTCAACTTGTGGGCAATGCGCTTCGAGTCCAAACACCAATATTTCAAGGATGTTGCTCGTAAGCTGCACAACTTCAAGAACATTGCCCACACGTTGGCAGTAAGGCACCAGTATCTGGAAATGTACGCAGCCACACAAGTGACCAGTGAGCATATTGTCACTACAGGCTGCAGGTCCATCTTGTTCGAACACCTGCCAGAGATGCTCAGACTGCACATTGTAGAACATGGGCTCGCAAGGGACAACGCCGTTGCATTGAACTCGGTTACCATTGATGGTTTTGCTTATTCAGAAGGCTGTGCTCTTCTCCAAACTGTCACAGAGGATGATCACCCACAGTTTGTGCAAGTATGCGAGCTCTTCTGCGTGAACAAAAAAATCTTGCTCCTGGCACCAAGTGCTTGAGACCATTGAGTTCAATGAGCACTTTCATGTGTATGTTGTGCGTGTCACCACGGAATGGGTTGTCCTGGGCAACCTCCATGATTTTCAGACCGAGCCGTTGTTTGTGAAAAAGAAGGCGAACAAGCTTGTGATCAACGCACGTCATGGTTTGTTTTGAGTGTATTGTGCATACGAGGTGCTACCCAAAAGTTCCAGAAATTTGCTAGTAAAAAAAGTTTCTTACCGTAACCCCTAGTTCCCACCGTTTCATTCGAAGTAACGCCCCTATAATGTGTACAGTGATTTTCTGCATCCCACAAAGTTCCCCTTATTACATCCACCCCTGGAAATTCTCGAGTGGGTTGAGGACCTCTTGCAGGACTGGCTAGATTTCCCCATCGTGCTACACCAACGCCCTTTCAGCCGTGCTCTCATTTTGAGGAATAGGAAAAGTCACAGGGGGCAAGGTCAGGGAAATGAGGGGGGGGGGATGGAGCCACTGTAATGTTTTTGGAAGTCAGAAATTGTCAAACAGCGAGTGATCTGTGAGTGGGCGCATTGTCATGGTGGAGAAGCCAATTGTTGTTCTTCCACTTGTCTGGATGTTTGCGCCAAATGGCTTCTCTCAGGCACTTTAAAACCTCAAAGTAGAACTTCCCAGTGACGGTTTGACCAGGATAGTTTGCCTACAAACTGCAAGGAGAGCCTCGCAAACTTTTGCTATAGTTCCTGCTGCTGTGCTTGATGACAGTTGTCCGGAGTGCTCGTTGTCATCGACAGAAGTTTCTTTGTTCTTGAAGCGTTTGTACCACAAAAGGCTTTGCTTTGGGTCATGACGTTATTTTCAAATGCCTCCTGTAGCATACAATGGGTTTCTGCAGCAGTTTTTCTTTTTGTTGGAAACAATATTTGATACACATTTTTTTGTTTCGATCTTAAAGGGCAACTCCGCTTCATTTTTGTTATTCAGAAAACACTGTAGACCTCTACACATTGAATATTACGACCAAATTCCGTCTAAATCCATGGAAAAAGGACTAGCAAACTTTGGTACGAGCGAAGTCTCCAAAATATGCTAACTCTAGTGGATGACGGAAGCACAATCAACACCGCAGTCAATACTATGAAGTCGGCGCAGCCAACATTGAGCCACTACCTGAATTGCATGCCCACATGATGCAACGTCATAAGCAGGACCATGTTTTGTGTTTCGTTTTTACTTCTCCGGGCAAAGCTAGCCGGTGACGTCAGCTCCGTCTCTTCCCCGGTGTTGGCTCAGCGGCATCCACGTGACCAGTGCCAACCCGGATGCACGACGCCCTCGGAGCTTCTTAGTGTCGTCTGCTTCACCTCTGTTGCAATATCGACGTTTTGTTTGCGCTACGTGCGCATAATCTGTGGCTTAATTGTGTAATATTTAGCAGAATTAACTGCCTGATGATGATTACGGGATATTACTTCGAGAAAACTTGGCTTTGTGTCTGATTAGGCATAGTCTAAGGCCCCAGGAGTGCAAACGCCATCGAACGTGAGAGCAGACGACATTCGTGCCGCGCGACTGTGTCCTCGTTTCCTCGAGGAGAATCATGTGATCGTTTGTATCACATGATTTGCCAACGTTGCCTGTGGGAGCCGATGTTTCGGTTTCGATTCCAGTCGATTCTGACTCGTGTTTAAACCAAGATTACATCAAAAATATTTCGCATTTCGCCAAAGCAAATATATGGGGCCGTTTATTAGTGCTTTCTAGGGTGGGATCAAGCATAATCCCAATTTTTCTGGAATTGAACGGAGTTGCCCTTTGACATCAGTCATATTGGTTGAAAAGAAAATCGCCGATAGAACTAACATAACCTTACAAAATCACAGTGAAGAGAACAATGCATCCTCTCAGTTGCACGACTTTTAGCAGACGGATTCACAAAGCATACTACTTGCCGCAGCTAACGGTTTGCGCGCGCTTTTCATATTCCCCGAACTTTGGGTAGCACCTCGCATAAAAATGTAAACAGTTTTGCTTCTGATCGTTCTATATGAGCTTTGAGCATGTGCAAAAACCTTAATATTATCTCGAGCAAGGTTTTAGATTCCTAGATTGATTTCCTGTTTGTAATTATGAAAATAAATGCAGAGCTAACCCAAGTTGGTCAGGCTCCAGGTGAGATAGGCATGGTGGGGTGTTTATTGATTGAAGGACGGAGGGTTTAGCCTGAACCAACATCCCACCGGGCTACTTCCTGCTTGAATGGTGGGAAGACCAAAGGTCACCACTTTGAAGAGACCTCCAAGTGATTCTCTAGCTTTTATCAAACTGTGACCCAATAAACCCCAAGTGTTTATAAGACTGAGAATACGAATCCATCTTTGTTTGAATGTATCAACATTTACAAAATATAATGAAGACTGTCAGTTTTCATTCTCATCCAACGACATGAGTGGTCACGTGTACGAAGCAGCAATTGCCAGAAACAGTTGGCGCCCTGCCCTCTTGTTCGTTGTCAGAGCAAGCTCTCGACAAGGCTTTTCAAAATATGGCATGCTGCGGCAGTCATGCTGCTGCAGTATTGTTATGAAAAAAAATCAAATTTGGGGGTTTTACGTTGCCAAACCAACGACGGGCATCTGGCACGCCCCAGCGGAGGACTGAGGATTAATTTGGACCACCTGGGGATCTTTTGACGTGCAACCGAAAGCTTGGTTAACACGGCGCCTCCTCCGCAATAAGCCTCCGTCAGATTGCGGGCGCCTCGGTCGGGGATGTATTGTTATGGGGACATGGAAAGTAATGTCCTTCTGTATCCCTGTAATACGCCTGACACTATACTTCATTAGCTCCTGGAATTTCCGGACTTTCCAACCATGGAAGGACTGGAAGTCATTCATAAATAACGGGCCACAGAAGTGTCACGTCATGTCGGCTACCGAAATCGTTGTAAGCACTGGACATCCCTCGATCTCTGTGGGAAAAATACCACTGAGGTCTCCAGTTGAACGGTGCATGTGACGAAGTAAGTGTGTAATTGTTTTCTTTTCTGTCTTAAGCACGAGAGGCTTTCAACTCCTGTTCTCGCCAAGCTCCTCTGAAACCTCTTCGAAACCTCCTCCAAATCTTTTTCCAACTTCATTCTGAAACCTTTTCGAAATTTGAGCAGAAATTGTTGCGTTTACGAACTATAAAGGAAAAATAATTTGTTGCCGCCCCAACCCCCAAAACCATTATTTTTAAAATAGACCAGATAGGACACGCATGTCAAAAGATCAATTTTCCACAAAAAAACATTTCTTTAATTTGAGCATTATCTACAGCGCGAGACACATTTTCAGGTGCAGCAAAATCGTCTACTCCTTACCGCTCTTTACCAACTTTACCAAGGCACCAGCTTCCCATTGGTTGGAAGAATGATTGACGTAGGGTGCGCCGCCGAGCAGCCAAGCTGATGCGATTGCGATGGGCGTGGCTTAGTCTACTCGAGGCGAGGTTACCTCTCCTCCTCCGCAAGCATCGCCCGCTTGCTTCAATGGACCTTTTCACATACCGACGGCACCAGGCGGTGGCTGCACGAACTAAAAATCGAGGAAGGGACCTACCTGCGCTACCAATCGATAATGGGAGCTACGCTACCAGTTTCTTCGTTCTCTGAGCAGCGGGGCGTGCCTAACGCGCCGTCCAAGTGGGGCATCCGTGGCGTCCACTTAAACGTCGTGTTATTCTTTCCGTCCGCTTTCTTTTTTGCGTAACACAATTATATGTATGCTGCAATTACGTTTTGCTACTCGCTGATCTATAGCCTCCTTCCGAATTTCCTCGATTTTTGGTGCCAACTTCCGCCGCTTGGCATCGGGCGCTCGCGCGTGCGCAGAACGCTTCTCGGAAAAGGTCCATTGCGTCTCACGCCATAAGTATTGCTGGAATTAAATTTGTGTTTCGCGGAAAACGCATCTTTTGACATGCGTGTCCTATCCAGCCTGTCGAGAAAAAATATTTTTTAGGCTAGGTGGCTCTTTAAACCCTGACGCACACGGAGCATCTTCTGTCGGGAAAAAGACCCTTTCCCAAAGTCACTTTGCTCCATTAATCCTCGAACTCTTCGCTCCTCCTCGCCCGAAAGAAGCGGGTCTGGAAGCTAACTTCTGCTGAAAGGAGGAGGGCTCTCTCTCTTTTAGATGGAAAGGAACAATCGAGGGAAGTTTCCACCTCTCTGCTTGTTGGTCGGCCTTTAAGCGCGGTGGAAAACCAGAGCAATGAACGAGTCAGCTGAGCACGCTTTTTATAAAGATGTTTTTCATCTTTGCATTTATGCTGCACGACTATGGCCTCTGAATTTTAAAGGTAATAGTGCAATAGGGATAGTACGCTCTCTGCTTGTTAGGGTGGTGCATGTTCTAGAATGCCATGAACATTGAGAGGTGGGACCTGCGAAAGAAGATGATCAAAGAAGGGGCTCGATACATTTCAACTCGATGGCTGATAGTCAAAGAAAGCCTCGCCTGGGATATGCCATTGAACATTGAGAGTTGGGACTCACGAAAGAATATGATCAAAGGGGGCTGGATACATTTGCAATTCGATGGCTGACAGTCGGAGGAAGCTCACCTGGGATATCGAGTGGCTGAGTTCATGACAATGCTAGAAATGCACCCAGATCGTGAGCATGGTAATACACAAGTGGCACTGGCATCTGTGCCCCGGCAAATATTTTATACTTACACTCTACTCTCGTAGACAAGATGAGACGCAAACCGCCAAGAGTGCTATATGTTTTCCATTTAATTTTGTTTCTACTCTGAGGTGAAGAAGAAACTCTCCACCCATTTTGCCCGTCCCCTCCCTTCCCCCACCTCTCTGGGGAAGATTAGAAAGCAGCCTCTATAGACGCAATATTTGCTGTGTTTATTTATGAAGGAAGTGAATGTCACACTTCACACAAAACCCACAGAGAGGGGGTGGGCCTGAGACCTATCGATTATTTGTTTATTGGCGTCTCAGCTTTCGCTGCCGTGGATGCTTCTCTCATCGTGCCCGGCAGTGCAGAAAAGGCTATGACCTGGGTAGACCAATAGGGTGCTGACCATTTGACATGTAACTGCCCTCTTAGCGCATATGTTAAAAAGTGCATATTTTTTAGGCACATAACCAGGATTTTGTTTTGAGGGATGAGGGGGGGGGGGGGCCTTGCCTATGACAAAACGGCGTAGACGAGGGAAAAGGAGAGGAGGTCCTAGCAAAACTGGAGATTTCAGGGGGGTGGGGGCTACGTGCAGTCTCGAACAAAAGAAACGCGAACAGTAGGTTCACGGTTTTCCAGCGCTATGCTGGAGCTTGGGACCCACCAAGCTAGGGTCTAACACATAGGAGTAGGATGTGTTGAGACCTTAGCTCAGCGGGTTCAAGCTTCAGCATAGCTGCCAGCATGTGCTGAAAACCATCGACTTACTGTTCGCATTTCTTTCGTCTAGATTGTACCTGCTGACAGCGCAGGCACATATGCAAGGTCTACAGCTTCAGCATTTTTAGTCCGGAAACTCCCTTCTACTTGGGGAGAAGTCGAGCAAGAGAAACTCTCTTTTTTTGGTGTTTGAACTCGCAATGGATTGTTTCTTTGGGTAGGTGGTTTCCAGAGTTTCCTGACAATGCAGCCACTGGCTAGAGTTGACACCCGAGCTGGGCCTGTGATGGCAAGACGAAGGAAGATAGCCTTTTGGGTGGTCTTAATTCTGTAGCCAGACTTGGCAAAGTGGGATACTCTGTGACAAGTACCGATAGATCACTCGAGCTTGCGATGATTGTTTCTTGTTTATCAGGCGACAATGCGCATGTAGTGTGCTGGCGATCTGTCAGACTGACTACTCCTGACAAATTTATCTTTGCCAGTTTGTGTTTTGTTAATTTGTTAAACATAAAATTCCAAGAATCTTGATGAGTGTCTGGTTGGGTCCCACCCAACAATACGCAGCATGTATCCGCTTTCTCGATATAGTGTTCGGGATTGTGGTGTCTATCTATTTTAACTGTAGCATATAGTATATAGACGGCGTGCAAGTGAACCAAAACATGTCTTCCGCGCATAGAGGCGTTATCATGGGTCATCGGAAAGAAGTAAATACAAATAAAAGAAACGCCAGTAAGCGAGCAACATAGAGGACGCGATGATGAGGCAGAAAAGCGCGCGCCGTCATTGGTCGTAGCAAGAGGGGTGCATCACAGTACGTCAGCCCGTATGTAGGGCGGACAAAGCACGGAGGTGCGCGGAAGAGCACACGAATTGCTCGCCGTATATGTCGTCTCGAGTGGGGAAGCATTACCCGCGTTAAGTGCGGCAGCGCATGGTGCATAGTCATTTACAGCAAATCATGGGACAGAGTCAGAGATAGGCCGAGGCTAATGGGGAATTCCACTGGCTCGCCTGGAGTACACCAGGATTGCCCGCTGGAGCCATGTCTTCCACTGGGCAACTGGGATCTGCTCCGGATGTCTTCCCATGTGTCGTTTTGAAGCAGCGCCGTATCTGGATTTGGATTTGGAGCAGGCAAAACTCTGCTTCCATCACTAAAATCGGGGGATCTCAAGCTGACTGGGAGGAATTCCGCAATGGTCATCTTGGGGTGACTTCTATCTCACGCTGAATGCCGGTCGCGATTTAGTTCTCCTCCTTCGAGAACATGGCCGCAGGTGATGGGCGTCAGCGTAGTCAGTAAATGTTTGTCTTACGTGTAGAGTTGTTATTCTTCGCTATTGCACTCTAGCTGTGCGTCGTGATAGGAAACCTGCCGTCCTAGAAGAGAACGCTCACCCACCCATTTGGCAAAGTCGTAACACCGACCTCGAAACAGCAAAAATGCACATGGATTTCTGTTTGTTGACATCGTCGACGGTGGCGTTTTCTTTTATTTCACGGCTTCAGTCCCCAAACATCCCGACTTTCTATTTATCGTTCTTTATGTCTGTGCTCCAGTTCAGTTGTGACTAGTATGTACTGTTTTGAAGCTGCATACAATGGATATAAATGTTCCAATCATTTTGTCACCCAGTGGAGACAAATTTTGTTAGGGCTGCTATTCTTGAATGTTGACTTCGTCTATCTGGGCAAGAAACCGTATCTCTTGCTAATTTACCGTGCCTAAAATGGCATCTGCTGCTATCATCACCGGGGGGAAAAAACACGTGGCGAGATTCATTCCCAGTAAATTCGTGTAATGTTCGTCCTCCTTGGATGGTGCATCGCGTTTCTCGCATTTAGCCCTGCCGAACCTCAACTCTTGGAACATAAAAGCAAATGAAGCCTAGGCTCATAAAGAAAGGAAAGCTCATGTTGTTTATTTGTTGTTGTGCCACAAAAGGACAACGCACCCATGGAAGGCACAGTATCAGAAATGTGACGACGGCGGTGATCGGCCGTCTGCTACTGCCGTGCTTCCGGGTCTCTCATCCAGGTATCCGGGGGTAGACCGCCCCCGGAGGAAAGCTTGTTTTCCGCTGGTAGATTCGGAAGTGGGGCCCGTCGTGTGATTTTGTGTACTCGGTCGCAGATTTTGGCCGTCGCCCCAAAGTGACCATTGGAATTCACCGTAAGGCAAGAAATCACAAACATCGCAGGAACTTAGGTTTTCAGAGGACCACTCATTTGTAGATCTGATACATGGTGCATCAGTCTCGTGGTGCAAGACTCTGTTTTGACACTCGTTTAAAGTAAGCTGTTTCTCTGTTTCATGTCAGTAGTTATTATCCTTTCTATGACCAGCTGATTTCGTTTTGATTGGTATGTCGGTGATACATGCTGCATAAGTATTGCCAAACTGTCCTTTTACATATCGGAATGTGAGCAAGTTTTTAAAGGGCACTCTCCAACGATATTTACGTACCCGATTTTTTTGCCCTTCCTGCCTTTTTCAGCGGTTCGGGAAACTCGGGGAACAAAGACAAAACTGCAAAATAATAGTGTATCATATTTTAATTTGACAAGGCACGAAACAGTTGGGTGCATGCTGGCACTGCGTGGTGCTAAATGCACGCGGCAGATGACGTTTACGGACCTGGCTTCCTGATTGGCCAGATCTATCGAACATTTCTCTCTGGACACGGAATAGCAAGTATGATTGTTCTTACCATCATAATTATTTATAAAAATAGCTTTCTGTCGAGCTCTGAGAGCGATAAACTAGATAAATAGAGTTTGAAAACCGTGGAAACAGCCAGAAGAGAACCTCGTTGATGCGGCCCTTCAAGGAGCGGTGCCATGGTCCCACCTTTGGAGGGTCCCGACATGTCACGGAGAGTCCTTCTTTGTTGTGTGATTTTGTAATTTTAATTTACTCGTAACTTCCGAAATACTGCGAATTTTGTGAAAAAAATTGTTTCTTTGCATTACTACATTGCCCGAGGCCAGCCTCGCCGCAAGTCTCACACCAGTAAAAAAAATCGTTGGAGGGGCCTTTAAATAAAAGCATGAAGCATAATCGCCATGCAACATGAGCCCGTAGAGTGCATGCACACGCTGAAGATGTAGTCAATACGGCAGCAATACAGTGTATTCATATGACGTCAGACTATACTTTTAAGGTCATGTCACTGTGCAAAATCATGGCTGCCAAAAGCAAAATGGTTATCCAACTGGCTATACACGTCTGCAAGTACGGTCTCTGGGCACCACCATCTTGCCGCTGGGGCACCAAGACACTCCAATTACAATGCCTTGCTAAGACGTACTAATGTCGTCAGACTGGTGCCCCGCAACATTGCGTTTTCCCACACACGGTGGCCAGACCAGTTTTTGAAGAAGGGCTGCTTGCAAATGTGTATACCGTAAAGTTCCGAGAGAACGCCCACCTAAATTACAGATATACAGCAAAAAATATCGGGTGGGCGAAGTTTCAGGTTTAATGGCTAGAACAACAAAATTACGGCCGCATTTGATATGCCAGGGGTACGAACGGGCTTGTTGTCTTATTTGTCATCACCATCGCTTAAACCATCTAATGATATGTCGCTATCAAAGAGGACGTCCAGCGAATCATGGATCCGTTCACATCGAGCCATCGAGCAGCCGCGAGTCACCTTTTTGGCCACCGAGATTGCTCTTCTCTTGACGCGAGCAGCCCGTCGCAATGACATTGGTTCTGTTCAAACACCGATGGTAACTGAAGCCAGTAAAAATTCCAAAATATGATCTCACGCTTTAGAAGCCAGAACATTCAAACAGAAGCTGTTGAGCATGTTGAGCACCAAAAAAATTGCCGCATGAACTGAGAGAAACAGAAGATGAACGATGAACAAATACTGTCATGCAAATGCAAATGACGTCACATGATGGATTTGGATTCGACTGATCATTTTCAAGTATCCAGACAAATTTGTTGCCAACACAGGATCAACGCCGGGAACCCGGCCGTTTTTAACTTATTTCAGAATGGTTGCTCCAATGATGCTAATTTCGCTACAGGGGCTCTGTAATTTCGCGGCGATCTCCAACCCGCGACGAGCGCAGCTTGTGCTCACAGTGCTGTTTTCATAAAGGATTTGCTGGTTCAGAGCTTGTTCGCTTGACCTGCTTTTCTTTTTATTCGGATACTATTTCGAAATGTCAGACGCGCGAGATGAAACGTTTGACCTTGCGGTTTTCGAGAGATTTGCATTTGCTTCGCGGTTTTTTGACAATCATCCTTCTTGTTTGAAATCAGGCGATTGGAGGTTTTTGCTGAGGGAATTCCTTGCTTCACCTTTCGCCACTTTCGGGGTAGGCAATGTTTGGGGCTCTATATGAAATAAATATTTCGCTCAAAAACGTGCCTGGGCGATCTTTTGGGGAGGGCGTTCTCTCGGAACTTTACGCTAGTCTGCTTGCCTCCTTTTATTAATGCAGAATGCATGACCGTGGAATCCACTATGTCCACGACTCTGCGACACAACCGGAAAAGTGTCCCACACATCAGCAGTGATGTCAGTGATAAAGTTATTTCAAGAATTGACGTCACAAATGTCATCTCCGGAAATGACATCACAGATGTTGTCATTCTCGGAAATGACGTCCCTGATAGCGTCAGTTCCGGCAGTAAACTTCGTTGCAGCACCACGACATAGTTTAAAAATTGTGCCGTACGTTTTGCCGTGCCTACACAATCACATACTTGCAAGTATGTGTAGGCACTTGTGTCAGCAGGATGAGGGAGGGCGTGGTATCGGGTTGATTGCTTTCGTGTCTACCCTGTTCTTTTTATGTTTACTTGCTGTACTGTGCAGAAGAAAATTTCTCAGATGTAAGTGAGTGCTGTATATGTAGTTTCCCTTCTACAGGTCCTCCATCCTTTTTGCGCTGTTTTAATACCATTTCAACATAAAAAGAACACTGTATATACACCATTCCATTAAGGAAGCAAAAGGGGAAAATCCCTCTCAAACCGCGCGCCGTCACTGCTCCGCTTACCCTTTATCTCGAAAGGCCCGTCTGCTCCGTCGAGTGGGCTGTTAAAACGCCTGTGATAGCACGTGAAGCGCAAAGAACAAAATTGTTTCGGCAATGTTTAAGTGCTCTTTGCTTTTAAGCATACGATGCCATATTCAAGAAAAGACTCGACCGGAGCACTGGGCCGTCATTGGCTGTGCAAATAACCAAAAAACATTTAGGTTAATCGCTGAAACAGTGTGCGCGGCCCATACTGAACACAATTAATGTGGATCCAGCGTGCTTATAGTGCACCGTTTCCCCGCCGTTCAGGACCTAACAACTATTGTGGCTGCCGTATTCAAACCAAACACAAAACGTTTGAGCAACGACGTAAGCAGGACCGGCGAACTGCCAAGAGTCCCGCGCCAAAGCTCACGCTGGGCTACAAAAGACAGAAGACGGATCACGGCTTGTGCTTTGAGCAAAAGAGTAGTGTCACAACCGAACCACCCGTTTAATGGGTATATATTTCTTCAACAAGTCATCTGGCGGGCGACACCAATGTCTTGTACGGAACGAAAAATGTGACGCAAAAATTGAAGCGCCCAGTACGCATAATTCGATGGCTTTAGGACTTGTTTTTATTTGTAATTACTAATTATTGATTCTGAATGCATAATGGGACATCTTAGTAGTGAAATAACAGTTTAGTTTACCGTTAATGGCTTGCTTAATTCAAATGGTTGAACACTCAAATTACTTACAGAAAATGGAAAGTAGCACCTGCGACGTCCACACGGTATCGACGTTTTTGGCAACAAGTTGTCACTAGCCGGTAACAACATAATGCGTGTTTAAAACGAGTCAGTCTACCACGCTGTCAATTCTCGGCTTTATCGACGAAAACGATGAGCTGGGGCGCCGAACACACGAGCCATGAGGCAGAAGGAGCGACAGCTCTCGTTCGGGGTAACAGCCCAGTGATGGAGGCCGGCCAGCCGCCTCCCGGCCGCGGTTTCTCCCAAATGCTTGGATGACAATAGACGGCGCTACGGT
The DNA here is from genome assembly GCA_037355805.1 of Ixodes ricinus. Taxonomy (NCBI): domain Eukaryota; kingdom Metazoa; phylum Arthropoda; class Arachnida; order Ixodida; family Ixodidae; genus Ixodes; species Ixodes ricinus. The sequence continues at coordinate 41,329 of JAZHYW010056577.1, forward strand.
CGTTCAAAATGGCGCCGCCCAGGAGGCCCAACTTAGAACAGTGTATACATGGTATTCCCAGGTAAACGGTAACAAACATGGCCAAACTTTCGGTGGGTGAAAATCGCATCTGGTCGGGGTGTTCCTTGCCTGTTTTCAGTGGCAACAAATGAGCAGGGCGTGCTTTAAGTATTTAACAGAAAATCAGGGGAGCTGTGTCAAACAAATGATGCACGATCGGTCAATGAGACTTGTTGGACCCCGCGACGCCAGAAATAATCGAGTTTTACTGCTTGATTCGTCCTCCTTGCCAAAAAGTTAGGTGTGCATGCACCAGCCCGCGTCGTTTCGTCAACTATGCGTCGCCGCCATGGATTTTCACGCCGGCCAAAGAGAGACTCGTCACCATACGTGAAGGATTGTGCCGCTCATGCCGAGGAAGAAACGAGCGCTGCCGGTTCTCGGCAAGTGAAAATGTCACGATTGTGTTTGCGACAACGTAGAACCGCCGTGATCGAGCGATGATGTTGAGCGGCAACGGATGCTTTACTTTCGTTTAGTGGGCTTTTCAACTGAACGGTGAAATGATTCTCTAGATGAGGTAAGGAGTCTATCGTTTAACTTGCTGCCAACCACGAGTGCATAGTGGGGCAAATGTTTTACATGCAGATAATGTGGTCGTGGCACGGCCGCCCAATCACTCCGTCGGTGGACTGATCGAGGGGCTGTGGTCGTGGCCTTGAGGGAGGGAGGCAGGCTTCGGCGACATCGCGGCTCTCCCGAGTCCCTTGTTTGTTCTTGTAACTGTTCCGTTTGGGCAGGCGAGGCAATAAAATTGTGAGTAACCAAACGCGTACACGTGTCTTTCACAGCCTTTCCTGGGAACTTCTCTGGGATCGGGCCTCGAGACCCCGCAGTCGCCGCCTATGCCCCGACTATTCTTATTGTTAAGCCAAGATTCCTGTATACTCCTCACGCGCGTGAGAGAATGAATATACAAGGTGCAGACAGTGTAAATAAGATATGCAAAAGTAGCTAAATATTTCTATTTCGCAAAAGCAACTTTTTTTCTTTTTTTGACGAGTTGGACTATTGTCTGTACTTCATATCGGCCACGCATGCTCAACGTGCTTACAAAGATTACTAACGCGTCGACCAAGGCGCCTTTGCCTCGCAGGCCTAATCAACAAGGACGAGTCTAGCTACACAGCCGCGCGCACTTAAAATCAACAAGCACGAGCGTACCTACAGATCGTGCCACTCGCACCGCCGCTGAAGATTTGCGATGACGAAACGACCTGTCCACGAAACGTCGCCTAGACGATACAAAACGGCGTGAATGCGTGAGGGTCTGCTCTGAGCAGCTCGCCCCTTCGATTACCCATTAATTCTCCTTCACTTGGTTGTCCTCAAAAAGATCGCCTGCCATAATGAACGCGATGTGGTTTCCCCATTTCAAGCAGGAGCACAACGGTAAACGACGCTGTTGTGTTATTCTTGTTAATTAACAACGCACCCTTCTGGCGGCCTTCTCGCATCCGCGCTGTCCGCTTGTCGTCCGCCACTGCGCTGACTGCGCCAACTGCGCCATCTCGCGATCTCGCTGATCTCGCCACCGTCGTTAACTTATCGTTGGCTTGAACAGCATTCCTGACAGAATCCAACCAAGCCCGTATTTCTGCGCGCTGTTTGTGCGGTTTGTACGGTGCCTGGAGGCCTGGATGCGTCATCGCTCTACGCACCGTACTGTTTGCTCGCCTCCTGGCCTCGCGCCCAGTTCAAACATGTTCGGAAGCGCGGTCGCTGGACGTCCGTTGACCACTTGACTGGGAACGGAAGCATAGAGCATTGCTCATCGTCATTTGCGCCTGGTTTTCGGGCAGAAACCGGTAGAAATAAATGGCCTCTCCTCTGGCGAGAAGAAAAACGGCGTCCATGACATAGTATTGACCGAACAGGGGGAAAGCGGATTTGTGTGAGATTAATGTGACGCGTGTTCAAAAACGGATCCAAAACTCCGTTGTTGTTGTTGTTGTTTTGTTTTTTTTTTGGGGGGGGGGGGCGGAAAATTTTTAAGGACACTATTTTCCCATTCTTTCTTGTGCAAGGGGGTCCACCCATGTCAAATTGCCCTCCGAGGAGAGAGGAGGAGGGGGTCGACTTTGTTTGGGGGGGGAACGCCCCGTCGCCGCCCCCCCCCCCCCCTTGGATCCGCCACTGCGCGTGTTCTCTGCACGTTCTTGTTGATGTCCTGAAGTTTTGAGGGGACGCGGACCGATGCATCGCTACATAATTCCAAGCAATTTGAGCTACGTCTTGGAATTGCACGAAGTATCAAAACCCACCGCTTAAAGCACATATTAGATAAAAATTCGAGCTTGCTAATGCAGGCGTCATTTTTTTCCCGACTCATTTCATAGTTAGCTCCTGGATTTGGGGCACATGCTGCTATACCACGATGACGATCAATCAATGTCACGATGTCCTTACCGGTTCCTCTCGTAGACAAGGGTTTCTTCGACGTGATTAACTCCGACTCCTTGAAATCATATAAGTCCATCACACCCTTTCTACACGTTATGAACGGGGTGTTGCGAAGAGTGCGTACACCTTCTAACACGATTTCCGATATCTTTCAAAACTGTGGGTGTGATAGGTGTAAGAGGGTGTATGCAGGGTGTAAGCCTTCTCGTACACCCCTGTTACACCCACCAAAACTCAAAATCGTGGTAAAAGGGTGTAGGAAGGTGTAGGAAGGGTGTTGGTTAACAAAAACACCCTTGTAACACGATTTTGGGTGTTAAAATATTTACTGTGCAGAGCAACGGGTCGCGTTCACGTCGGTTGCTGACGTACCCTTGAGCTGTGCAATATTACGGGCGCAGCCGCAAACGCATTCGAATATGTGTTGAACTTTCAGTGCGTGAGTAATCCTATTATTTCAAGTCAACCACCGTTAGGCTCGTGCTAGCAACGGACTGTGACTCAGCTTTTCCGGCTGGATGGACTGTCATGCTAAGGAAAGAGAGACGGTTAGCAGCGGGCTTTCTATGCCAGCAAAAAAATTACACCATCTTCCCGGGGAATTATGGGGTGATGCGGAGCATCGCGGATCGTTATTAACGGTGTTATTAACGGTGTTAGTAACGTTGTTAGTAACGTTGTTAACTTGCGTGTTATTACGTTGTTAACTTGCGAATGGACGCCGCTTCTCGTTGCCGTAGTTCAGGGTCTGCCGCTCGCTTCAAGCGTTTGCGCTCAGCGTCGCGTGCCCTTCGCTGCGCAGCTTTGTCTTCAGTGGACGTAGCGTTGCTGTTAGTTTGTGGGTGGTGCTGACGCTTGCTTGCGCCAACCCACTAACTGACGGGACTGTTGCTTCCATCACACTTCATCGGAAGAACGGAGTGAAGTGGAGTCAACAGCGCTGAACTCGTGGTACAGCTTCTCGCTTGCCTTTATTTTTAATTGCTAATCTTTTCCTTCCTTTTGCATTTCATTTTTCTTTTTCTCCTTCTTCCGTCGCGTCGGTTCTCCCCGCACCAGCCCCCGATAGATCTCTTCTTTTAGATTTAGCATAACTTTTCTTCTGCTTATATTTACATCATTTCCAAATTATCCTCCTTAGAATTGGCAAGCATAGCTTCTCTTTGCTTAATTAATTTATTCCCTTCTTGACTGATTTCTTTTGGCCGGCCGGATTTGGGCTGCGGCGGACGCGAGCGGCCGAGAAACGCTAGCAGACGACAGCCGCAGAGTTGCGGGGAAAGCCCACCCCACTGGAAAGCCCTGGCGTGGCGCTGCGACCCGCGCGCCCAAAACTATCCTCCTTTCACTCCTCCGGGGAACGCGGGCAACGCGCTACCGCTGCTTATATTCACACTTGAAGGAGAGGAGACTAGAGGAGAGAGTTGCGCATGCGCGCGCGGTGTGAATAGAAGCGAACGCACGCGAAGTGCACGCAGCTGGTAGAGAGAGAGAGCGGAGAGAGTAACGCGCAGCTGTTGGAGAGAGGGAAGGAGGAGAGTTGCGCATGCGTAGTGTGAGTGCGGACTACGACGCCGCGGGACATAGACCCGAGCAAGAGATGCTCCGCATCTAAACGTTGAAATCATCCAACTTTCTAATGCGCGCCCGGAAGGCGCAAGGAATCAGCGCGACGTCACGAAATACGCAATTTCGGGGAAGCGCACGAAATACGCGCGCAGAAAAACGCTTTGGTTTGGATCGCGCTTTACTTGTCCCATTACGCGAAAAGCCGTCGGCGTTGTCCGCGGAAGATGGTAATTTAAGTAAGTCATCAACCACGTGCCTCAGAAATAAAACACAAAGGAAAGCACAGCCATGCAGATGCTTCGTCACGGTAGACCGGCGGGGCGCTCAAGGTCAAAACGGACGCGTCTCAGAAATAAAACACTAAGAAAAGCACATCCACGCAGATGCTTCGTCACGGAAGCCATCGAGAGGCCGGCGGGGTTCAACTCGCTAGCTGTGCAGTGGGGGAGCGTGATGTCAGCACCGGAGCGACGTGTGCAAAAAGAGGACGGGGCGGGCCGCTTCTAAGAGGGCGTTGCGTGTAGAAATGCTTTCGTATTCCTAGACGTAAGCAGTTCTAAGTGTTTTTGGCGAGTTTTGTTTATTGCCTCTTGTGAGCTACCGAGGCGGCTCGTATCAGGCAGCGTTTGCAATTGCGCCAGTCGTGTCACGCCAATCGGATACCGGGTTACGCGTGTATAGTCCGTGGACCGTAGCCCCACTAGATCGTTATGAAATCAGAGCGGTCAAAACTCTGGCTTGTAATAATCCTTATCATGGTTTTTCTTATAATCGGATGCAGGCACAATCAAAATAGCACGCACACTGCATGCTATAATTGTCTCTGAACGAAAACGTTAACATTCATCGATATCCAAGATCAATATTGGCGATACGTATCTGAACAAAGCTCAATTACCCCAAAAAAGTTGGCATGAACTAAGGCAGAAATCAAACCCTGACCCTAGAACACTGCCTTAGCGAGCCTGATATCATGCGTTCAGGGAATTCTAACTCGTCTGTGAAGAAACTGGCACCTTAAGCGAGTCAATTTTTCTTCCATGATATCCCTAAATTTTTATAAAATTTGTCGACTGGACAAAGGACGACCCTCACGCCCCCCCCCCCCCCCTACCCCGCCCCCTTCACGGAATAGATTTGGATCACGCTGCTACGTTTCGACTTGCGAACTTTTTTTTATAAATTATGATGATAATTTTTTTTACTTGTATAAAAATCTGCGTTGAGAATGGCCCCTGTAGATTAAAAATGAACAATGTTTTAGTGCATTATCAGTTTTCTTCGTGTTTAAAAATCACTCACTTTAACCCAGCTATTCTGAGAGGAATCATAATTAACCGCTCCATTTTACAAAGTGCTGCACGTAGGGAGCACGCCTCTTATAATATTCTCTACAACACAGTTCTTGTTTTCGGGCAGCGCAACCCGTCCTTGCTCGGCCTCATAAAATGACCTCAGTACGGGCTCCTTTCACATCATGTAAATGAGGTGGCAGCTTATGGGGATGCCTAATCGGATTCTGTCATTGATAAATATGTTGACCGTGAAAGATTGTTTATACTTTTGAAGAGAACGTGGCGAGCATTCGAAATGCGCAGGTGACTGCCAACTTGAAATTCAGGTTTTTTGACAGGTCCGGGATTAGGGAACACCCGAAGAAAACATTCGTACTGGTTCTGTTCGTTGACGTCGATGAGTCGCGCATCCAGCGTTTTGTGATAGCTGGTATTGTGGGATTTCCCGAGCTTAGGAAGAATCTCGATTGATCGTCTCATTCTTGTATGCATAAAAAAATGAAAGACGTTTACAACACCCTGTAACGCCGAATCAGAGCACAGCTCTTGAGGAGGAGGAGGGAAGGGTACTGAGGGGGGGGGGTATACCCCTCCTCCCCCTTCTCATCCTCCCTGCTACTCCTCCTCCTCTCCTCCTCCCCTTCCTCCTTCTCGTCCTCCTCCTCCTCCCCCTCGCCCTCCTTCCCCTCCTCCTCCCGCACGTTGCATCATGGGAAATGTCCCATAATGCACCGCGCGGTTACGCCGACGGCGATGGCGACGCCAACGGCGACGGCGACGCCACTCAAGCAGGAAACGGGCGTTTAAGAGCTGCGCCCTAAAAATTATAAATTCGACTCATTATGCTTCGTTGTACACGTTCCACTATCGAAGTCCTTTTCATCGAATACACAGAATATAGCTTAATACCATTTTCAGCGAGAAACAACCTCAATAAGTCTCCGTAAAGTTCACGACCTTGGTCGGTGCAAAAAAAAGAACCTTATTTTTCGTCATTTTACGAAATACAATTTTAAGCGCTCTCACAACCCCTTGTCCCGTTTTTCGAGAAATTGGGACTGCAGAAAGAAATCGCGAAAACGTGTCGATCCCAAACAAAATATACGCTTTCACATCGTTATACTTGGCAATTTTCTGAATTTCCACGAGGTCCGATTGATACATATATCTGAGATCCCTGGACAATGTTTGGCTGTATAATCGAGGAGGCTTAGTTTTCCTAAACAAGGTGTACGCCTCGCAGCCTCTAAAAACCTCTCCGTTTTTGCCCGTCCTGTGTACCGCGCTAGTTTGTTGACTCAACCGAAAGATGCAGGATGACTGGCTCTGTAGTAGACGGCATTGATCCTCTTTTTGGATGACGGCACCATATCTTCTTCTTTGAACTTGGGCGGTATGAGCAAGCTCGAAACGGTGACAGGTTCAGGTGGCAATTGATAACGGCGGAAATGGCACCACTCATCCAGTGAGGTTGTCTGTTCTAGAGCTCGTAACCGTATTAGGTCGATGATGTTGGATTATTCGACTTTTTTTCCGTGAACCACCAACTTTCCATCTGTGGTGTACGGAAACACGCAGTAAAGGGTCTTTACGAGGGCCTCGAACTTCGTTCTTGGTCGGGGATGAAAAGCAGAGAAACATTTCGCTTCGTCGAAGTAATTTTTTATGTCGTCTAAACTTTCTTCCGTGCATTTTCGGCAAGACGTTTGGAAAGCCGGAGCAGCAGCAGCACCAACATGGAAGGCCCGCAGCGGTGGTGGCGGCGGTGACGATCGAGTCCTCTGCTGCGGTAAACTCCACGAATACGCTTCGGTGAAGTGGGCGAAGATGATATGCGCCGAATGCTCTATCGTGCTTTGGCCATCCTTCTTTTAGAACGGCCATTATTAACTATGCTAATTGGCATATTTTGCTTGACCAATAGCTTCGTGACACGATCTAAACGGGTGGGAACTGGCAAACGCTTGGCTCGCGAAATTAAATACTGAATCAAATCCACAATATTCGAGTCCTACAGGGGCTTGTCCTTTATTATACTTTCTAAGGTGTGTGGATCCCAGCAAATTTAGAAACGATCAACCTTTTTCTCTGAACGCTTTACTCAGATAACTGGTCACGGTAGTGACGTCGTGGTCATCCCTCTCGTCTTTTGTCTGCGATAACTGTTCTTTCGTGAGGGGAGACGGCATGAGGTCTTGATCGCCGCCGTTGTCGTCTTTGGAATGAAGCTTGTTATTGCCCAAAACGTAGGGACGCAAAAGGTTTTGGAGTGTCTAAACGATTTTTTTCCTTTTAATGTCATCTGGTTCCTTCTATTCCTTTAAGATGTTGGGAATATGCTCTTTATAAGGTACGAAGTGGTGTTTTTTGAGACTTTGATAGCCTTGGCGCTTGCTCTTCCACACAGCGCTGAAATGAGAGCTAGCAGAGCCGGAATAACTAAAGGCGGGATACCTTCCTTGAGTATCAACGTTTTTCTTATGTTCTTGTGAGTCTTCTTTTGGTTGCCCGGTGTTCTTATGACAGGGGCAATTTTTTTAACTTTCTTTTTGATAGCTGACGTAAGGTCGAATGTTTCCCGCGCAAAAGGTTTAAACAAATTTGGCGAATGATTTTAAGCTGTTCTTTTCTGTCCTGAAGAAATACGTTTTTTGTTTGCTTCGATGATTTTACTTTGGACGAAATGTGAAAGAACCGCACGTGCTTACTTATCCGACTCATGGAGACGTGTCGCAGACCACCTCTGGTCCCTTTTCAAGCAAAAGTTTTTGTTTTCACACGAAAATTATAGGGACACGTTTGCGATAGGTTGATCACGGTATAACTGAACGGCGTTTTAGAAGCGTCAGAATATATACAGGGAAGAACGTCTTCTCGTTTCCACCCAAAGAGCTGTCATGATAGCCCCTGGTGTTGTTCGGCTATTCTGACCGACCGGAATATCATTAGAGCCGTGGAGTTTAAGCTGATTGTTCGAAAATAGGAATCCTAAAGAAACATATGTTTGAGTGATGAACATGACGGATGCGTTGTAATGGTGAGCAGCTCTTATGAAAAACTCGCAGAAAGCATTCAGACTTGTTCGATTTGTCAAAAAGCCGTCGAAAATGATCAGCATGTTTGCTCGGGCTTCTAAGTTCTGAGGGATCTCCTGGATAAAAAAAAAGAACGTCCGGATGATCTTTGAAAAAGGGTTGCTCGTTAACATAAACGTAATACACAAGGTCCACCTTTTTATCAAACATTTCTTTTCTACAGTGTAGTGATTCGCGAATATAGGTTATTTTTCCCGAATTCGAAGAACCAATCATTGTAATAGCTGTCAAGATTTGAAATTGAAATTTGTCCAGATCGACCGTCATGGCGACGCCAAACTTCCGAATACAAATGATAATAGCCTATCGCAGGCTCTTTTCTATACACATTTTATTTTTGTAGAAAGGGATCTGCTCCACGTGTCGGTCGTTTTCCGCTTGCCTCCACCTGCTCGCCAAACTATTTTACGAGCAATCGAGAGCTCGTCAGCATATTGCGAGATGAAATTTGATTTTCGCGTTTTTGACAAAATCTTGTCGACATCGCCGCCTCCAACTTTTTTATGTGTATTTGTTTTGTCGGAACGGGATATAGCTTCACTCATATATTGTGCAAATGCGGACGTGTGTCTCATCGGCGTTGTGAAAGCATACGCTCATTCAGATTTCTGAAGGTGACCCACTGGTAACCACATGTGAGTCTTTGTTGACACGTTAGGACATGTCTAGACAAGCACAGTTACGTCGAATTGCGTAAGCCGGTCGCTATATTATCGGTGGTCATCTTCTCTCTCTTGAATGCATCTATCATCGGCGAACGGTGAGAAAAGTTTAGAAGGAAAACACTTGCGAAAAATTGTATTATTATTGCCTTTACTTCTACAGAAACACCTTAATAAAGCCCTATTACCCACCCGTTCGAGTCCAAGCGATGGAAAACGTCATGGAGAAAGCTGAATCAACTCAGACCACCAGCTTCACAAGGCTTCGTCAACATGAGCACAATCCCTAGCGACGTTGAACTGCCAGTCGTGGGGATAGCACGCCTCAAGACAACCAACGGACCCTCCATCTTGGTATCTCTACAACTTAAAGAAGTTGCAGAAGGCATTTTTACCAAAGAGCTTTGCAGACCTAACGAACAAGGACTTAGAAACAATTAGCAAATGACGAAACTCAGTATGCTAAAAAAATAACAGATTGGGCCATCGCGTTCATTATTTTTTCGAACAAGATTAGTGAAGAAAAAATAAAGAAATAGTAACCTGCCTTGTTTGTGAAGTGCGTGAAAGACAGCCTTACCCCAATTCCGAGGCACTGCAAGTTCACCCCGCGCAGGTCCACAATTGTCTCTTCCCCATCATGCAAACCCATTTGCGTAGCTCTCTGCGCTTTTTGTAGCGTTGTCCATTCACGCCACTCTAAAGGACATTTTGTTTTTTTCTTAACATGTAAATTTAACCTGCAGTTGCCCTTTAATAGATAAAAGGGGATGTTGTTTCGATACTTCTGCTCCATGCAAGCTGTGACTTCATTAGAAACAGGTTGCGATTTTGAATAGAATGAGAATATGTATTTAGAACATTAACATGTACAAAAAGTATTTCCGTATTAGACAGGGTGTTTGATTTCAATTCGGACATGTTTCTATTTTTATCTTCTTGAGAAATGGGCGTGAGAATTAGGTGAGGTACCGTTTTCACCAAATATTTGTCCGGCTCGGCGGATATTACATGGGAGAGGTATTAATCACACTACGTCGGCTTATTAACTAAAATTCAGTAATTGACTTTTTAATTATTGGCTTTGGGGCCATGTTGTAAATATTGAAAAAAGTATTCACTGCAATTCCTATTAAAAACCTGCCCAAATGAATGAACTTGCCAAAATTCAATGTATTTTTTATATATGTTAATTGTTCAATGTTGATATTTTTACCAGATCGAAAATTGCGCGCAAACGCATACCGTAAGCCCTGCCTACAATGGCGCTTTAAAGAGTGACGTAGTTGTTTCAATCATGTCGTCACTCTTTCGGCTGCGTCCTCATGGTGGGTAAATACGCAAGCGACACTATACTTCGTTTCAGCTTCCGTCCGAGCGCAGCCAAAGCTACGTGTGGCCGGAGCCAATCACACGCCAGCAATAGGTCACGCGATTTCGCCTGCACTTTGGTATCACTCCGCTGCGCCGCTGGTCGTCGAGCCGCCCGAGCTCGCCGAGTATTTCGTCTGCTACGTGTGTATCAACGGCATCGTCTGCTACAGGTATAAAAAGTGCCCTTTCACGTTTTGAAATTTAGTCACAGGGGATGTCAGTACGTAGGCTGGCCGTTGGCGTCTGTGTCCGAGCTTTCCACCTGTTCGGCACTTCGGCATAGTTTCGAGATGTAAGTGAACATTGCAAGGGGCACGATGACCCGGCGGTTGATGTTTCCTTGTATTGTCTGGGTGTACCAGGGCTCGAGGCGCAGTCCTTTCCACCAGCTTCTCGGCGTTCAATGTGATCGGCAGGTAAAGGGGCGTTCTGATTTCGCCGCGTATCTGTGAGTTGTAGTGGCCCGGACGCTTTTCTTGTTTACCACGCATTCGCGGTACGACGCGGCCGGAGTCTCCTGCCGAATTTGACAGTAGACATACATCACGACCTCTCGCGCCTGATGCCCAAACGTGCCTTTGCGAAAGGACGTTTTGAAGCTATCGACTCGGTGAGAAAAGCAACGAAGCACATGATTGGGCCATTACAAGAACAAAATCACACAGAAAAACCGAGCGCTGCAGCCGTGTTGCCAGCGGTTGTACGTGTTTCCACCAAATCACGTGCATTTACATATATTAATAAACACATAAACTTCAAATATTCAATTCCTTTAGTGGCAAATCATTTTCAGCAGTACATATCTGGAATTACGTGCAACGTTTACGCACAAAACAGTTATTTAAAAAAAAATACTTTTACGGACTACTTTGTGGTGCGGAGGAATGCTCTTCTCGAAGTTGCGAACCGTCCCTCAGCCTTTGCCTGCGCTCGGACGGAAGCTGAAACGAAGTATAGTGACAATGAGACGGAAACGAACGTCAGCTTTATTGTGTCACTGTGGGCAAAGGTTGCGCCGGCGCATTTTGAGCGCGCAATTTTTAAATCGCACTAAAATTGTGAAATTTTACTATATAATATCTTAAAACCATTTAATTTTTTTCTTTTTAAAGCATTGGTGTAGCCTCTAAAAAACAAAAGAAAAACAAAAAAGAAACTGTGTTTACCCATAATATAAGATTTCAGCCGAAGCTGCGAGCTTG
>JAZHYW010056578.1:0-12187 GCA_037355805.1 Ixodes ricinus
AGTAATATTTGGCATGTATTGCTTGTCGGTGTATACTCTCATAGTGTTTAGTTGTTTTTCGGGTTGCCCCTCTGTTTTTGTCACAGTAGACGCATACTCAAGTAAGATTTAAAACGAGGTTGTTTAAACTGTGTTGTGCACGTAACTCCTCACAAGTAAGTAAATGTTGTTACTCGTTACCTGACCTTAAAGTAAATAAGCGTGTTACTCGTTCATTTTCTAATAAATTAACTAAATGCGGTACTTGTTACCGAAAAAAGGTAACTATGTAGAAGTAACTCGTTACTAGTAATGCGTTACGTACATGATTGGAGAGTACAATGATTCATGGAAGAAACACGTTTTAGATAATGCCTGCAGACTCATTCTTTTTTCTATGATGAGTTAGCAGTGTGACTCTGGCTTTCACCGTTTAAAATTTCTTAGATGTGCAGAGGGTCTGGATCATCATTGCCGTTCCGTGATGCACCCACGTGTACGAAAAGCTTCACGATGAATGTAAAAATAATATAACCCGAGCCCGCGGGACACGTTCCCAGTAGGTGAGTCTGAACCACGGTATTCAGAACTCACTCGAGGTCGACAACACAAACGAAGACAACGTTTCCTATTTGATAATACGAGAGAACGCGTGTATGCCCATCCTTCAATTGTCACGTGGGGAGGATGAGAGTGGGCGGAGAGGCTGATCGCCTGATACAAGGCAACTCCAAGAAGGTTGGAGGAGGAAAGGGAAGGAGGGGAGGAGGAAGCAGACGGAACGCTAAAGAGAGGAAGAGTTCGCCCCCCCCTTTTTCTCCAGCGTTCCTTCTGCTTCCTCCTCCCCGGCCTTCCCTTTCCCTGGCGCCTACCTTCTTGAATTGCAACGGATGCCTGCGCGGCCGGCCTGCCTTTGAGCTGTAGCCAAACGCCACGTGGTGGCGCCCGTTTCCGACACTTGCTCCGCGCTCTCCGCGCCCTGTTTCTAGCTGCTCCGGTGCGGCTCTTCGCCTATACCTGAGCGTGGTGCGTGTATTTTTTTTAAATAAATCTTGCACAAAATTTTGTTCCGTGCTGACTAGACAATGCTGGTGCAGCCAGTCGCCCATTAATGATAGTGTAAACGATATAATGTTTACGAAGACAGTAATTTTCGCGACTTTAAATAAAGCGTATACCTCTCTGCATAGCGAAATTTTGTGCCCGCGAAATACTTCCAAAATCGATTCTTCGCAATATATTGAACTCACGAAAATAAGGACGTTTACGGTATCCAAATACTAGAAAATCCTTTATGAACACGGGTCAATCCAGATAATAGAAAGTCCTCTATGAACACGGGTCAATCCAGATGCTAGAGAATCCTCTATGAACACGAGTTTCAGAGTGTTGCAGCCATTATGCGAATTGCGTTTTAGGAACTGCCGTTCACGTGCGGTTTTCAAGGGGCATTTTCGACGCACGTTCCGTATTAAAAGAGATGCCAGAAACTAAAATTTACGTGGATGGCAGAAATTTATCTGGGGATTTCTGCTATCAAGATGTAGATGCCAGATGCTTCTACAACTTCAACAATTTGCGGCATAGGGTTTGTTTCCGCTCCAAAAGTTTCGCGGCAGAATTCTGTCCGTCACTCCCAGAGCGTAATTGCTGAAAAGAGGCTTCATAAATTTCCTGCTGATGAGTTCCAGGAGACGTTGCCGGTGGTGAGATTTGTCCTTGTTTCCACAGTCGTCGTCGTCGCGTGGACGGAGACCAACGCCTCTCTCGGCCGCTTCGGTCGTTTGGGAGAGGGTGAGAAGGGAGGGTACGTGTTAAAACGTGACCTCGAGCGAGAAGTTGCAAAGCATTGAAGTCTAGGCGCCCTAGCGGAAACAGTTTGCGTGGCCCTAGATCCCCGTCCCCAAATTATCGCGGCTCTTATCTTGGCCCGGAGTATCAGGAATTCGCCGGGTCTGAAGTACGATTCAGATTTCCTGAACACGCTGCACGCAACGGACGGGCGCGAAATATTGCCCCACTAGGCCCCTTCACAACTGTACTTCGTACCTGCGGCTGCCCGTCATAGAGGTAAGTCTAAGCATACGAAGATAGTGATGTGCATAGTTCTATTGAGTGGCGTAAGCAAGGGAGAGAAGTTTGGGAGGGTCGAACTCCCCGGCCCGGGGGCCCGCTCGCTCCCTGCTAACGCAGTCGGTTTTGCACCGGGCATGGAGCAAAGGCGCAGCGCGGATTATGTCCAACTTATATGCTTTCGGGAAAAGAGTTTGTGGGGTGGAAAATGCTCCAATAAATAAAATACGCAATATCTCTTCATCTTTATTTGGTGGGATGCGGAACTTGATCTCAGATATATAGAGGACGGATATTTCAAAACATTTGTGGACGTGTGAACCGTCGAAGTAACGAGTTCGATTTTCAAGTCAGTATAAGTGGCTGCGGTTTTGGGCAATGGCAGCAGTTAGAGCTATCAAATACTGCTCCTCGTGTGTGAGTTGTTTTGTTGTGAGATTCGGTCCAGTCAGGTACCTACGACGGACCACCCTGACGTTTTGCTTCATTCGAGAGAAAGCAGATCTCAATATAAGAGCTCAAGTTAATCTAGGGCGCGACAAGTGATCTAATTATTCAGACTTCCGAAAACTACGGCATCTCATGCAACCTACTAAGAAATCATCACCGGAAAATGTGTGTTTTGAAAGTCGGTGGGAGTGACTACTGCTTATGAAAACGTTCCCATTTATCATTTGGAATTTTGAAGAACTTTCTAAAGCGACGACATGATGAACTGCGGCTTGACAAGTTTCCGAATGACCATGTGTATAACCTTGTGAAGATGTTTGTTGTAACCTTTATCCAGATAGTTTTTGTCGGTTCTGTTTAGATGACATGTAGGTTCTTGTGTACTTCCTATGCCATGTACGTTATAACCGAAGAAGGGTTTCGCTTGAGAGACAGATTAACATTAGTTGTACGTTTTCCAAATGTGTGCCCACTGACCTCGTGATAAAGATTTAAAGGGGCTGTGCAACAATTTTCAGACTTTGGCTAATTAACCACGGAAATTAATCGGCGTCACCTATGGAACGAAAAGCAGAAAACCGTATTTTCTTGCGAGCGCTAGTTCTTATTTAAAAAAAATGAAACAAATCGAAGGTCAAAGTGCCCCTCCACTCTCCACGTCGACTTTCGAGTGACGTACTCTGGAGGTTCACGTAGTTTCCCCTTGGGGTCTCTCTTCAGAGACCAGCCCCTTCCTCGGCGATTGTCAACTTTGAAAGGATTAGCCTCGTCGAAGGTCGCGGCGAGCGATCGACACAAAGGACCGTTCACCGCGGGGCTGACGGCGAGTGTAGCAGCGGAGGGGACAGGTTTTGTTGACTTCCGCGTACCCCCAGAGACGGTGTCATTTTAGTTCCCGTAACCCCGACAGGCGGCTGCAGATCGGCAAAAATTCGTTTTTTGCTTTGCGATTACGCAGCAGAATAGCAGTTTTTCGGGGAAAGGTGACGCGTTTTTGGTCACTTGGGCTTGCATCAACAATATAAAAAATTCAAACTGCTAATTTTTTCAACATTAAAATCATTGCACAGCCCCTTTAAGAATTGTATGCGTGCATTTTCAGAATAAAGCCACTCTTTCTCCGTAATTGGAAGGTGTCGCGATGTTTTGTTCACGCGAGTGTTTAGTCTAGTTTTACTTTATGTTTGTTTACCTTCTTCGGGGGTTCGCTCGTCTTTACGGCACGGCTCACGGCCCCAGATGGGGGCGAACGCGAACGTTGTTATCTTACACCTGTTTATAGAGCTCCGCTTTCGAGATGTTTTGTCCTTCCCTGTCTACGAATGTGCCTTCTATTGTTTATGACTGCTCTTGTGAGCTTCATTCAGAATGTGTTCGGTCTTGTGAAAGCGCGTGTGTTTGGAATGTTTCGTACTTTGGTATTGGGCTCCGATCCTTTTTATTGGCTCTAAGAAAACCTTCTCTGATTGGTTGCCAAAGTGGCTTTAGAATGCTGCCAAACTCAATATAAGCGGCCGCCAAAGGTCCGCGTCGTCGTCGGCGCCCGGACCCCATGCCGTGATCATCACACGGCCTCCGGAGACCAACCTGCACGTCTGATCCCCTTCGGCTGTAGAGTATTCCACACGCCAGCTCGCAAAGCTGGGACCCCTTACGGCTGTGGAGGGGTTGGACTCACCCGCCTTTGTGTGAATCCTTCTTTGCCGAGTTTGGCTGAGGTCGGGGCACCCGCTGGAGGTGTGATCGAGAAGGACGGCAGGGAAGTCGCCAGAGATAGGAGTATTTCTTTCCCAACATTTATTGACGAATTGCCCGTATCTGTTGCAAAAGAGTAACTTGTCTATATTCCATAAATAAACAGTTGTTTCGCTAATAACAGTACATTATTCATCATCAGAGAAACATTCAAATTTTCTCCGCGACACTATTCTTAATCAAACGCACAGTCCAATCAAAACAAAGCGAACGTAAAAAAACGAACACATAGTGATAATATAAAACAATGGCAGTGATGTAAGAAATATTAAAGGGACAATGAAGGCGATTTAATTTAATTTTTTTTTAAATTGTGTTTTTAGGCTTCTTGGGAACCTGGCATACTGCCTAAATTTTTATAGACATTTGTGACGCATATTTCTATACCTACGAAAGAACTGAAGAAACCGAAACTCAACTATCTGCGTTTCTCGTTTTTGGGCCTCCGAAAACGGAGGTGACGTAGAGAGTGACGTCACATGTGAATTGTCGGTACCGGTAGCATTTAGGGCGTCGAGACTCTGGTTACCGCGGTGGGTTATAGCAGCGCGGTGGCGCGGTCGTTTCGCCGAATTTGTCAACATGGACGGCAATGCCGCTCTCGCGAGCGAGTTCGAGCTTCCGTTCAGAAACCGAACACCAACGGAACGGGAGTACGTGCGTGGCGGCCTCTGCTATCACCCGACGGAGACCGCACAGCCGGCAACGAGCGGCCCGCATGCCGAAGGACGGACGCGGGGGGTGGGAGAGGTGCCGAGGGGGAAAGCGGCAGCGATCTGGCCGTTCTGGCCGTCACAAGCGCGCGCGCTCGTGACGCCGCTAGCGTCGCTTGGCCCCGCATCGGTCACGTGAGCTCCGCTTCTCCTGGCTTCTCCCGCTACTCTCGGGGCGTCGCCCCAGTCGATCCCGGTGCGATTATTACCGCGACTGTTTTATTGATTTGCGCGGCACACAAGCGCCGGTTTCGGCTGAAATTTGGGCAACGTGGCCTGAGACGTGCCTGGAACCCAGTTCAATCGCCAAAAAGATGTCCTAAATTGCCTTCATTGTCCCTTTAAATGAAATGTAAAGACAATTGCACTGTAAGCAACGGGTGGCGCTGCACCCACGCACACCTTTAGTACTGATCAGAATTACGTGCTTTCGACTAGAAATTACCACGAATAAAAGGAAACTGTGACTAGTTATTTCAGAAAGCAATTTACAGGCTCTCTTGATCATTTCATTTATGCCAAGCGCCTACACATTAAGATGCAGCCGCCTGCGTTCAAGGCAAAGGATATCCAGGACGCCCTCCGCTTCAACTTCGATGTCAAGGCGAACATTCAAAGTGTAGACCGAGCAGTCGCTCACTCAGAACTGGACGCTCTCAAGTATGTTTTCAACCGTTGCCTGTGAAGAGGACGAGGCGCTCAGCTTCCCGCCGTTTCTACGGGCAGAGTCGCTAGGATCTCTCTTGAGGAGACGATGGGCGTTTGGGAATAGGTCCTCCGGACAGAGGGCGACCGCCTGTAGCGCAGGCGTAACGGGCGTTTCACGTTTTTTCCTTTTGCATTTGGCAGCCCATATGAGCAGCTCGCATTGGAGTTGAGGAACTGAAACCACACCTGAATAGAGCTCCGAATACTGTTCAGCGCCGGGAGCAGCCCCGCTTTCGGAGATCTTTGCAGGCAGAAGCGACGAAAGTAATTGCAATGTATACGCCGGTGCTTTTAAATCTCCACTAACTGCGTAATCAGGTAATCCATGTGAAATGCTCTTCCGTGCTTCCAGCGAGAATGTTAGAGCGGTGACGTTACCGACTTGTTATTCACGGCATCTAAATTTCAACTTCCGCTGACTCGGCCATTTTTATGGCGGCTTGGAATATTGCCTAGTGTTTGTGCGTGGACGCTGGCTCTTACTTTGCAGCGTCGAAAATTTTTTTGCCTAATTTCTTGTGACAGTGTAGTCCTTTTGTTTTGTCCGGCCAGCAAGCGTTGGTAATGCAGTGGTAGCTCAAAAAGCGGAGGAGTTGTGTGCTGTGAGGAACCTTGTAAAGTTGGTGGGCCGCAACTGCAACAACAGCAGAACAGTGAGCTACTACGCCCGTATTCCTGTAAATGAAGCCTGCGTCGTTTTCAAAAATGGCAATCCAGCTTTACCCGTTTCATCTTAACGGTGCCTCCGTAATCCTGTAATCTTTGCGTGAGCGTCTGTACCGCCGAGCTCTCCCTGCTACGTCATTAAGGGGGGGGGGGATTATTGCTGTTACCTCCCCCCCCGAAATAAAATCCTGGCTACGCCACTGGTTGTATTATATCTGCTTGTTTCTTTTTACTCCGAAGTGGCCTAATTTGTCCTATACTTAAACTTTATTTCATGTTACGTCAGGACGCAGCCCGTGCTACAAGGTGATGGGACCAATCAAACCGCGTCAAAAGCGCAAGTCACCGGGGTTTCTCATGTACTTGACTGGTTCAGCGATGATAGAATTAACACGCGCAGAAACCCCACGAGACACCATGTTTGTTAGCGTTTTTTCACGCTGATTGATTGGTCCCATCAACTCGCAGCGTCGGCAGCGTCCGGACATAAGGTGAAGCGAAGTATTCGCGACTCCAGCGAAATCGACGCCGCGTAGCGGCAGCGCCGAGAAGCTCAGGAGAGGAGGTCGTTTCGACTCTGTCGTCTGCTATCGCTGCTTGGTTCTCGTAGGCAGCATAGAAACAAACATCGTTTCCAGTAATTATTTTTATGATTCCGCCGTGTCATTCCTACGCACTGACTAGAAGAAGGTTTCTACCGTCGAAAAATCGCTTTGCTTTCAAATGTAACACTGATTTTACGCTGCAGTGCAGGAATTTGTGGTGGTCCGCGTGCTGAACGACGAAAACGACCTCCTTTCGTCCGCCATTTTGCCTGAGCAGCGCGCCCTCTATAGTTCGCTGGAGTCGCAAATAGAGAGAGATTCTAGCAAAGGTCACTTCAATGTGGCGCTGCAGTGAAAAAACCTTAGCGCTGCAGTGGAAAAAAAACAAGATATAGTGACCACCAGTTTAAAAAAAGTAACTCAGCACGGGACTTCTCCCGAACATCTTACCATATGAGACTGCAGCCGATGAGATTGAGGCATTTGGCGACAAGAAACCAGAAGTGCCAATCACGAAGTAGGAAGCGTGAATATAAAAAGCACACCCTGCCTCTCTTTCGCTGGCATTGAATAAACTGGACTCTTGTAATCATTACTCAAAAAAGTAACCACTTACAATTACTCTTTGTTAAAGAGTAATTGTAATTGACGTTTCGTTGGACCTCAGTGACTTTAGTGCAGTCTTGTACGGATTTTTTAAAAAAAATAATCGATTACAATTACTGTTTCTAAAAGTATTCAGCTAGATTAATTGATTATTTGAGAAGAAAAAAGTGATTGTCCGTTATTTTAAAAAAGTTACCGTTCCTTTTACAATTACTTCAGATGTTGAGAACGACATATTTTTTTCGGCTTGAAGACTGTTCTTTTTTTATACCGTCCATTGTTGTATCAAGGTCACCGAATTAGAAGCTACCCTATCCGGAGAGCAAGTCGCCAGCTTTTGGCGCAGGAGTCGCGGCGACGTCAGAACGACGCTGAACTCAGATTGGCTTTCACTGAAAGATAGTGAATAGACCCCAACGCTAGATGCCTTGAGAGTCTACCCACTATTTTCTTCAATCAGCCAACAAGAGCTCGGCGTTCTGGCATCATCGTAAACTCTTTGCAGGAAGCAGACGAACTTACGTTCCGCATCGAAAAACAGTCAGTGGGGCCTACCAGGATTTTTTTAAATATTTTGATGCATACCCTACGAAAATGTTTGATGGATTCGAGATGTTCGTCCAAGCTTTCTAAAGGGCGTGGAGTACCCTTCAAGAATTCATTAAAAATGTAAAAATCCCTCAACGTTTTTTTTTTTTTAAGAGTTTTGTGGGGTCCGTTTTAATTTTTTCCGTGAACCACAGCACCCATCAAAATCGTTTAACCGGTCTAGAGGAGAGATCACGTGACCTTTCAGGATACATGCTTCGGAAAAGGCACTTGGCCATTTTGTATCGGACGGCTACAACGTATGTTAGAAATTTAGACGTTCCCCGTCCCTATCCTGTCGTGGCTTTGGTTAACGCGGCCCCATTGTTTTCTAACGTAGAAGTATGTGCTAGTTGGTATTTCATGATTCAAAATTAAAAACAGCGCAAAGATACGACAAGAACGAGAAGATAGACGAACAAGGCGCTGACTTACAACTGAAGTTTATTCGTGCTAACATCGAGTATAAATACTGCAACAGCAAGCAAACAAACCAAGAGAAAATACATCACATGGACGCCACGTGTTCCTTAAGCGACCGTCAAGCGCTGTTACTGTGCGTCTAAAAGCCACTTTCTTTATCAGAGAGAGGTGGTGATGGAGCGCTGACACAGTTTTTCCCCAATCTTCCGATTTCCGTCGCTTCAATCATTTCTCGAGTGATTTTATCTTTGTTATTTCTAATCACTTCACACTTGTCGAAGACGGATGCGCAACGACAGTCTCGGCAATGCAGGCCAAGATTTGTACTTATGCTCTCGGAAGCGTTCATTGAGGCAGCCGTTTGCCCGACGTAATTCCTACCGCACGATAGCGGAATGGAGTACATTACTCGCTCCACGCAGTTCACAAATCGGCCATGGTGTTTTTTGGTGCATCCCTGCCTTCCTCTAGATTTCGAGTTCACCTTTCTGCACAGCCCAGAGAACTTTTCCGGAGCTGAAAAGACTACATCCACACCAACCCTTCGGCCAACCTTCTTTAGGTTATGAGAGGATCTTATGCAGGTAAAGGTAAAACCGTTCCTTTTTTTTTTTAACCCTTTAAGCCGGCTGAGTCGGTTCCCCACGTCCTTTCTTAAGTAGGCTCTCAGCAACTGTCGTTCCCAGGTAAGATGCATCTCTCGCTTCTCTGAGCCTTCAAGCTTCTGTATCAAAGCTCTCTTTTGCCCTGTAGGGGCAGGACTTGAACAGGGCATTTCTAAAACAGGATAATAATAAACCTTTTCGCAAGTTTGGAATGCGCTGAGGAAAAAGGCAAGATGCGTTCCTTATCCCTCGGATCATATATCCAGCATACAGGGCCATGACCAAGTTGAAGCTCGAATCCAGAAACCTTATCGCCTCATTTACAGGTACTATCGCGGACAATATGAGCTGAAACAGCGCTCCGGCCTGTTCACGGTACTACCTGCGCCGCCTGTCGCATCGCTCCGTAAACACGGTGCACCCTGAGGCCGAGATAAATTCTCATTTGCGCTCACTGCGCCGCTGCAGTCTTCCGGCCGTCTGCTAGCGAAAATATTGGCCGACGGAACCACCATCACGGTGCGTGTGCCGTGTAGCCCAATGTTCACGTTTTTCAGCTAACATGCATTTCAGTGCATCTCAAGAAAGCGCCGAAGTGGAAAATGCGTTGTCACGCTCGTATCTCGTCGAGGAGCGCTGCCTGACGAAGCTGCCTTGGCCCCCAAAAGGAGCCGATCTGAATATCATCGAACACGTTTCGAGGCGCATCAAAGTAGCCATGTCACGGCGTCCCCTCCACCGCGCCACTGCACACAAATTGTGGAAAGCAATGAGAGGTGAATGGGAGTGGTTTCGGGCCGAGCCAGCCTTCGTGGCCGCGCTCTATAATTTCTTTCCATATGAGATGAGAGCCGTGGTCGCGGGTCAGGGGAGAATGACGTGGTATTCTTTTGTAAGTTTTACTGCGCCTCAGGACCCCTTGAACCGGACTTCTGCCGACTGGAACAAAGCTTGATGCTACGGTTGCGACACACTGTTTGACGCCGTTAACCAGCGCATAGTTTTGCGTGGTGCCTCCTTGATCCCGATCTTCTTGTATAGTGCAGTTGAACTTCCACGCCGACTATTAATCTTTTGTGTCTGACATTGTCCTCTGCGAATATTCTTTCGATCAAGTTTCAAGCTCCTTCTCCTGACAAATATATGACTGTTTGTCCCACTTTATTAAGACTATAAATTTGTAAATAAAACACTGGTGTCTTGTTAGCAACTTGTTTTGTTTGAAACAAACACGTGGGCCCAGTAATAAAGAAATTATATTTTTGAACCTTTTCATACCAATGAAGGTTACAAAACCTTCTCAGTAACATGTATGGTTACCGTTTTTTTAAACAGCTGTGATCAAGGAAAAAGGAAAAAAAGTAAATTCCTTGGAGCTGGACTAAATCCGGTATACAGATTTTGGTCTATATTTTATGATGTCCTACTTTGTGCATGCACTTAATCAAACAAAAACAACCTGCAACGTATTTTGATGTGATTTTCAAAAACGATTATGCAGCTGCAATTTAAGATACTGAAATACTTTTTCTTCACCAGTCAGCGTTTTGTATACGTGATTCTACGCGATAGAGTAAAGTAAATCAATTCCAAAAGAGGGACGACAAGTGTAATCTTTTGTACCCTCCCCTCCCCCTTGCCGCCCTACCACACACCTGCCCGCTGTCGCACCCGCCGTCTCGCTTGCAGACGGCCGGAAGAGCGCAGTGGGGCAGCGAGCGCAAGTGATAATTTATCTCGGCCTCAGGGTGCGCCGTGTGTGCGGAGCAAGGCGACAGGCGGCGCAGGTAGTACGCTCCGCCGGCCGGAGCGCTGTTTCAGCTCATATTGTCCGCGATAGTACTTCATGCGTCGGCACCAGCGGTTTTAGCCACTCTTCAAACTTTGTAACGACAGACGACACAGCCGTATCCAAACTTTCCTTGTCACAATCTAGGAGTATAAAATAGTCATCTACGAATCTAAATTTTCCTACCTTGGTTCCTTCCAACTTGCCTAGCATGACTCTATTGTGGAACGCAAGCAATATATTTCTATGTGCTTGGGCTATGCACGACCCTATGCAAACGGCATTTCTGCTTAATAAAAACACCATCATCCCAGAATGCGAACGTCAACTTGAGATAAAAAAAATGTTCTAGAAAGTGACTCACACTAAATCCAGATTCATTCTGAAAGGCCACGGTACCGTGATTGTCTATAGTCTTCAACAGATGCCAACAGCTCTTTATGGGGAATCGAATAATACAAATCCTTAATATCTATCGAGCAAGCCAACAAGCTTCGGTCTGGGTGGTGTTTTAAAAAATCTATTATCTGATCAAAGTTCTTCACCCGAAAGAGATCATCAATCAATAACATATTCAGTTTTGTTTGCAAAAAACAAGCCACTATTTTTCCCCTTTCTTTAACATTATTACGCGTAGCGAACAGTCAATCGAATGCATTTCGCAGAAAAGAATAAATCTAGACCTAAGCCGTTGCCCTTATCGACCGCTTGACTCAGCTTATCTAGGCTTAGGTGCTTGCAAAGCCTACCTGCTTCAGTTTCTACCTTCGAAAGTGACACGTCATCCCTGCGCACAAACGTAGCCGTTGTGGCGTCTGACGCTTTAGACATAAATCATAGAGTAATATACACAAGGTAAAGAGCGGACACTGCCATAGGCCCCAGCGGCCCAGATAGACGAGTGACCGGTAGCGCTCCTAGCGGGCGGCATTAAGCATAATCTGGTTCCGGTTCCGGTCAAATTAGTTTTGGTTTCGGTTTGGGCGTTTTTGCTCCGGTTCTCCGGTACCCTTCTCTCTCTCTTTCCTTCCCGCCTCGCTCCTCGACTCCCGAAGCCGCTGTTTTTTTGTGTTTTTTTTTCTAATATTGACGCACTTCTATTTTTAAATTTTACGGTAGAATGCGTGCAAAATGTGTCACAGAATATTTCAATTTACTTTTAGAAAACAGAGGTGTATTTCTTGTTCTTTTCCTATTGTAAAACATCGAAGTTACACAATCGCCACAGACTCCTGGCTGGTGGAGCATTCTGGGGTCAACAACAGTAAGTTGTTCGAAAACATTAGT
>JAZHYW010056583.1:0-12173 GCA_037355805.1 Ixodes ricinus
CCTGACTTGGCTCGAACGCATAGCCATCTAACTAACCTCCTAAGCTCAGCCAGGGATGAGACAAAGGAGACATAATACCGCTCCAGAGCTTCGGGTCATCCTCAAGACCGCTGGGTCGAACCGGGCTGGTGCACAAGGACACCGCTCGAATTCATTCCATTTGCGGTGTTAATTCTCCGACTTATACCAGTATCACCCAGAAAGGCAAGGCCTGTGCATGACGTCATCTTTGGTGGATGTTCTGCTGGAGCACATGCGCAGTTCGTACCGAAGGGCCCATCGCACCGTATTGGATGTGCAACAAACGGTTCCCTAAAACTCTTTATTAGGGAGTTTTGGCAGGTCGATTTCCACACGAACGGTTCGCCCTCTAACGCACCGGCGACGCCACTGCGCATGCGCGCGCGAGTCGTTCGGGACGTTGGGAGGCTCTTCTCGTTCGTTTACTCCCATTCCGGCCGCTGGAGTCGTCACCGCAACGCAGCAAGCGCCGTTCACGACTCGGGTGAAAAAAGATGGCGGTCGGTTCGGCGACCGCCTTCGCCATTGACGAGCGTTAGGCTTAGGACAGCGGGAGGGGATTTGCCGTCCTGTTAGTCTGCTTCATTTGAGAGGTTGAACCAAATCATTTCGAGGACTGCTCACAATGGTAAGCGATCGTGAATGCTGTAAACTACGCATGCTAGTAAATGTATGCGATCTGCGGGCAGACTAGCTGCCGTGGCGACCACGCAGGCAGACGAAATGATTTGGTTCGACGGCACACAACGTGAACGATCGTTCAAGTTCATGATGACGGAGACACACCACATACCTTTACGGTCGTTCAGACACTTTTTACTTTATCTGCAACTGCAGTTCTTGAAATTCCGACCGGCAAATGTTACATCGGCCGTCTTGTTTACATCAGTCGTACGCCGGAAACACGAACCGCCACCACGGTGTCCGCCACGGATTTACACGTGGCAGAATGTTTCACATGTTCACTAGAAGATGGCGCCACCGTTAAGCAGTATCATCATCATCGTTTACACGGTCGCGCAACTTTCACTATTCGCTAGAGTATGTCAAATTTCACGTGCGGTTTCACCGGAACAGGACCAACTGTACCGTTCGTGATTTCCGGAACCGTATTGGCGAAAAACGACTCGCTAAAACTCCCTATTATCAACAGAATTATCTGTAGTTTGACTATCGATAGTACTATCGATAGTTGGCTTCTGATTGACTATCGCTGGTATTGAAAGTCAGCTTTCAGAAAACTGTCGAGTGCTACGAAAATGAAAGGCACTATACCCAACAAGGGAATGAAGACGGATATGCTTGGACAGACAACGCGTGGTACAAAACATTAAGTTGTATTCTCCTACACGATGAATTTAGATGTAAAACATAAGTGACGTTTTCACCATGTTATCCTTGAGCGCATATTTTTGTATATTCGTGACGTTCAGATGTCAGGGTGCATAAACTCGTCAAACGCCAAGTTGGGAGCACAAGTTCGCGTAGCGTGCTGGTTGGACTCCCGCGACAATGGCGCCACGCGGGACGAGAATGTCAATCATCCAAACTCTCTCGGTGCTCAAATTCAAGTGAGGTTGAGAAATACGAAGTCACAGCGAGCTTCATCTGAGCACGCGCGAGCAACACGCAGGGAGCCAGCCGACTGAACGGTTTACACCCTGATGACGTCGCTCCCGCGTGTCCCTAAATCCCGACGTCGCGTTAAAATTAATGCTGTCTGGGTTGTCCCTAGGCTGCCTGCGAATACCCTGAACTTTATCGTCGCAAAGTCGTCGTTTGTGGAAGAGTATCAGTGACGACAAGTGACGTTTTCACAACTCTGGGAAGGGGATTATTTGGGCCCAAATCGCCGCTTCCAGAATCAAGGCGAAGAGTTGAACTTTGTGATATTGTGGAACCGGGCGCGGTGCTTGCGCGGTTTTTAGAGCTCATCTTCCCGCCACCGTCAACAAAAATGTATTGTTGGGGCCACGAGAAGCGGTGTGAGTACCGACACCGTCCGTAGAGTTTGAGAGGTGTGTGGGGGGGGGGGGGGGGGGGGGGGGACGGGGATGGCGAGAAAAGAACCGGGGGAAAGAGAGGAAAATAAAGAGGGGTATGACCAATGCCGCACAGTGGGGTGTGTGTATTGGTCGTACCCCACACACACACACTACAAAATCTGTTACGGGGTCCGGGACGTGTTGTACAAAATGTTCATGAGAGAGAGAGAGAGAGAGAGAGGGAGGGAGAGAGGGGGGTCGTAGTAAAGAAAGGGGGACGCGCTTCCTAAATTTTACGTGTACCTGTCTAGAGAAAAGGGGTATATGGTCTGAGGCTGAGGCGATCGCCTCCCCCCCCCCCCCCCGACCCCTTTGCTGTGACCCTTGTCCCTCTTTGCGACGGGAGTTTGGGGGGGGGGAGGGGGGTAGATGCCCCCTTCCACTTTCCCGCTGTTTCGACGCGTGTTCCAACTCAGAGACGACGAGGAATGGATTTTAGAGGTTCTGGAATTAGCACGGTTCGCGTTCCATGAGACTCGCGAGCGGCCATGCCACGAGCCAAAACGAGAGACTCGTGCCAGGGCTCGTAGTCTGCAGACGCGTGCAGTGACGTCCTTTACACTTCCCACCCTTGACGTCAGGCTCAGGATTATCAGCTGTGAACGACAAATTCCTCGTGCGTGTTCGAACGAGCGGTGACAAGTTTGATTGTTTACTATAGAGCAGGTGTGGCCAGAGTGACATGGGGCTGGAAGCCGCTACAAAGTTCAAAGGGGCGAGGCACTTTTAACACGGGACGATATGGCCGGAACGGTCATTTCTTAAAGGGACCAGAGCATAATTCGACTATAACAAATAATACCAGAGCATCAGAACGTTTCTTCAACCGCCAAGCAAAAACAAATGCATGGTTCGCCCAGCCACAGCCACTGCCCCTGACGCTGGTTATGCGTATGCGGTTCGAAAGGAATGCTTTCTAGAAGAATAAAGAAAACAGTGTCACTGGAGACATCTGCGTCGTCTAAAAGCTGATCCCGGCTGTATGTGCGTAGCGTAGTACACAAGGCTGCCAGAATTGCCATAGATAGAACAACTTCTTTTTCTAGAATTCTAGAATTTTGTTTTGTTTGTTTTGGGGACACATTGGCGGGGGGGGGGGGGGGGGGTGGCAACGCTTACAGGGACCCCGCAGGCCGCACTTGGACCTGCGAAGAGCCGCAGGTTGGCCACCCCTGCTATAGAAGCTTGAAGTCATCGTGTTCTTAAAGGAGCTGTGCAACGATATTCAGTTGGAATGTTTTTCACTTTACACGAGCTTACTGGCACTGGTGGGACTCAAGGATACTCGCACGCAACGCCACTGGCCAAGAAACTCCTTTGTTGCGGTGTAATTTCAAGGACAAAAGCGATCATTTTCATTCAATCTCTCTTTTGCAAGATTTGATGACGTAACGTGGGGATCGCAGTACACCCAAGTGACGATATTTGAATGCGGTTCATAGATTGGACCCGAGCATTGCGTGGGCGCTCGATTTGGGCTCGTGATAATTACTAGCTCGAGAAGCATTCGGGTAGTGGCCCGTGTCCAATCGCTTCAACGACGACAATAGCCGAGCCATAACAATGTCTGGAACTCAGCGCGTGTCCTGTGCTTTGCCAACCCCAGCGCGTGGCTATGATCAACATTGGCGGCATATAATTCATTCCAGGTCACGTGGCCGCTTGTTCTGGCTGCGAGTTGAGGGGTGAACGCTGCTCGTTTTTCTTTAATTTGTTTCTGGGACTTCTATCAGCGTGGGGTGAAAAACGAACGCGTGTTTCATAGGTCATCAACGTCAGGGATCCGTTCTAAGCGGTATTTGCGCAAAGTACAAAAATACGTTGTGCCCTTTAAAACCATCACCGTCGATATTGACAACCTGACATTACTCTTAGTTGCACGTAGCAGAGGGCGTTGGATAAACTAGAGTTAACACGGAAACAATAGGACACTCACTTAAAAATAATAAACGGCCCGTAAAAGGATGGTTAGTGTCTGCCTGTCCATTTCAGTGATGTTTATTCTTTCTGTGTGAATCATTACTCTTGTTTATGTTGATGAGAGCAAAATTATTCCCAGTTTCGCTCGATCTCGGAAAGCAGACCTCACCGACGTTCTTGGTAGCCTTCGTAGCCAATAGTTAGTGCTTAGAAAATTAAAACAGTAAAATGATTTTATCCCATCGATGGGGGCGACTGTCCAGAGGCGAACTCTAGCCCGTAGGTGGGCAGCGTACTCGGCTGGTTGTGACCTAGCCGCGTCGGGCTGCCCGAGAAAAAA
Source organism: Ixodes ricinus (assembly GCA_037355805.1). NCBI lineage: Eukaryota > Metazoa > Arthropoda > Arachnida > Ixodida > Ixodidae > Ixodes > Ixodes ricinus. The sequence continues at coordinate 4,327 of JAZHYW010056583.1, forward strand.
AGAAAGGTACGGAGGGGCGTTTTTCAGTAAATTGTGCTTTATCGGCGAAAATGAGAACGATATCAGACTGTCAACTTCGATGGTGTTGATTTTAGAATGAGATTACCCTATGTCTGTGCCATTGCCTTTTAGAGCTCATCAAACATGTTGGTCGCAGCTAGTAATCTTTGTTGTGACGTCACCACGTATGAGACCATGCATGGACGTCCCGCGCGCTCCCTCGTGCTGCTCTTGTTCGGCGCTTAGGAGTTCTAGGGATTTTTCGTCCCTTCAATGAAAAACGTTACGAAGATAAACGAATCTGCGGGTTTGCGAGAAAAGCGAAACTTGCGGCGCTTCTTTCGGCTACTCCCCCGCTACGTCATAACGCAAAGATTCTTCGTGTTCCACGAGTTTAGCGAGCCAGCCTGCATTTGTAAATGTATTAAAGTAGCGCTCAGTAATTTGTTTGGGTTTTGGAGCTAGGGAAAAAACTCGCTGAAGAGATTCAGCACTAGGACGTTTTTCGGAAGTTTGATTCACGTTTGTATTTCCTTTATTATTCGATTGTCGCATATTACTTTTCATGGTTCTGAACACTGACAGGTGATAATAAGCCCTCTGCTGGAGATTTTTTTCTTCTGCTGATGACTATTCGTGCGAATTCACGAAATCAGATTGTGGCTGTTGACAAAAGCAGTTACACTTGCATGCCGTGATATGTTGCCACTTTTTGTTTTGTTCTATTTTGGCAGATTGGCTTCAACATATTGAAGCAGGGTTCTGAATTTATGTCCCACGTAGTTTGCTTATCAGGGGCGAAAGGGATTTCCCGTTTTCTGATTGAGTTGCGCTTTTAAAGACCAAAGGGCACACCCAAAATGCAATCTAAACAGAAAAAAAATAAACTTCGACAACCTAGTAAGTTGATATCTTTTTATTCATAGCTTATCGATAGGATACAATTGATATATTTTAATAGTTTATTGTCAATAGTTTCTAATGAGGGTTTCTACCGTTTTTTATTGTTTTTCAATACGTTTTAGTTTGTTGCTCGATAATTACGCGGAAGTCGCTAATTGAATTTGCGTTTTCCTCCGGGCTACACGACATTTCCTTAACGAGCACATGACGCTCGTCACATGGTAAAACACTATTGTAGTTGTGTTGTGCGTATGTTTACACAGCTGGAAATTAATCAGCACCAATATGCGTCTGGTGTCTCAGCAGTAGATGAGTAATAGACCAATCTCACTAAGCGTTCGGCGCATGCGTCACGCCGCCATGACTTTAGTTCATAATCATATGACGGCGACGGCAGTGCACGAGAGGGCTCGTGCTGCCTCGTGCTCCACACGCGCAGAGTTCCAGCGAGGTTGTCGCACGTGCAAAAATACTAAAGTTCCCTTGATGCTTTGCGGCAGCGGTGGCGTAGTCAAACTGGCTGGGAGGTCGGTCTATTTAGCCAGTGCAGTACAACCGCTAGCCTGGGGTTTTGACGTGCACCACGCAGTAGTGATACGAGCGCACGCCGTACGATGCTCATCCAGGTCGAAACCGGTCAAGGGTGTGGATTGAGCCCAGGACCTCTGGGATCTGCAGTGCAGGCTTCCAGCTCACGTGCTCCGCGAGCTGCTTTGCGCTAGCCCACTCGGCCGCCGATTCCCCGCAAAACGCTACCGATATATTAAAATATACGATTCTATCAAAATTCAGTTGTAAGTTACTCCTGTCCTGTGGGCATCTCTCTTTGTCCTCGTTTTCTCTCGGTATTCCGACTAGAAACAATTTCACAATAGTCTCACTGTTAGTATGATGCCACCGATTTTCGCGATAGGCGACTATCGATAGTTTTACGATAGTTGACTATCGGTAGTTCCACGACAGTTGACTATCAATAATTCTACGATAGTCGACTATGGATAGTATACTATAGATAGTACTATTGATAGTTTTATGATAGTCGACCAATCAATGGCACTATCGAAAGTTTCTTTTTTCGCTATCGATAGTTAAATTTGGTTTCCACTCTCAATAGTACTGATAGTATACTTATTCATTGTTTTTCACCACTGTGACTCAAGCCAGATGGCTCTGCCGTGGATCCACAAGTGATGACGACAGGAAGGAACGCTGCCGGCCTTGTCTTCTAGGGTGTATCGCTTATACCGACAGCCGTTGAAGCGACGCAATTGTTGGGGATGTGTCCGGGGTAAAGCGAGGGGATCCAGTGTCGCCGAACCATGTCTGCGATTGCGATCTGGAGATGGCTCCGGGCGCCTCCGGCCACTGAGGCGAGGCTTCTAATCCGCCGCCGAAGACCGGGGCGAGACCTTTAGTTTTGCAGTATATGATCGCGGGTTCTGGCGAACTTGGCCTTTTATACGATGTTCTATCCATGACTCGGGGACAGAGGGCGGCCTCTTGTCGCGGAGGCGAGTAGAGGGGATGATTGCTCCTCTGATGCTCTGCAGCACCTTCGAGAAGTAGCGAAATTTATTGCGAAAAAAATACTTCAAGTTTGCCAGATGTTTTTTTTTCTTTCAAAATTTAAATTTGCTTTTCACGTTATTTGCGTCGTCAAAAAAAAGAAAGTCACTATATGAAAAGGCGTGGGGTCCGTTTAGATCTGTAACCATAAGATGTTATACCTCGTCCAGGGGCGGATTTAGAAGGGGGAGGTCCGGATGTCCCTGAGCCCCCTTTTGATTTCTGCATGTGTGAAATTTAGGGCGTGTAAAACGAAAGAAGGGGAGGAGTTCATAAACAAATGGTACGCATGGCCAACACCTGACCCGCCTGCGGGAAATTCCTGCATCCGCCCCTGACCTGGGTCCCTGTTGAGTGGTAGGCTTTCTGCGTCCATACTTTCAAAACGTTATTTACTAGTTTCAACTGCCCGCCTAATAAAAATCTGTGTCTAGTAGTCACAGGTTTCATTAGGCGATATTCTGATGTCGGGTGAGGCAAAACTAAGTAGGCTCAATAGGAAAGTTGAGTAAGACGGGGATATTTGAACAGAGAGGGGGGGGGGGAGATGAGAGTTACAGAAAACCACAGGTATGTGAATCGCTTCAGAGAGGCCGCTTCGCGCGGCGACTGCACTGGAGCCGCACGTGTGATCTGTGTGCCAACCTTGCTATCGGAAGAACGGTAGTTCTCGAGCATATCACTAGATAGTTTAAGGTGAACCGTTTTTGCACATTCGATACGGTACGGTGGGCCCTCCGATGCGAACCGCGCGTATGCTACCGCAGAAGACTCGCGCATGCGCAGTTTGCACCGGAGGGCCTATCGTACCGTATCGGATCTGCAAAACGGTTCCCTAAAACTGTCTGTTATCTAAATGAAACAAAACTGTTTCATCAGTCAGCTGCTGCCAGAAGCGTGGTGGTTCCAAGCTGAAGCACCATATGATTCCTGAAAAGGTCATCGATTGAACATCCCCGTACTCATTAACCGTTAAAGGGATGGTGAACCGAAATCTGGATTCCACGAAACACGGAGGCAAAAGCGTGCAACGGGATGCTGCCAACACCAAAACATCACTCATACAGCGATATCTAGAATGGATGACCGTATTTTTCATAAAAAGGAGGCGCATTTGACAGATATGTTCACGTCCTGTTTCTCCGAGAAGGAGAGGGAACGGCCTCGCGTCTTCTCCGCCTCGCCGCCTTGAGGGAGCGAAGCGAAGAGAGGAGGAAACGAGATATGTTGACGTCACGCGCCTCGTCGGCCTCGTTCAATCTCGACCTCTTTTTCCAAAAATATGGCCGTCCATTCGAGATATCGCCTTACGAGGAAGTGTTGCAGAGATTGAAGCGTCCCGCCTTTATCTCCTGCATTTTTTTTTAAATCTAATTTTCGGTTCACCATTTTTTTAAGTACCTTCAACAAAAAGAAAGGCACGTCTATTAGCTCATTACAAGATACGAGAGGAAACGTTCGGTTCGTTTAGAGAATTCTTCCGGTAACATCCGAAAATCCGGCTTTTCCGGGCCACCGTGTTACCCAATCCAAATTGTTGTTGTTTTGTTCTGTTTGTTTTTCTTGGAAAAGGGAGGGGGTGTTTTGGACGCCTTAGAGCATTACTAATCCCTTTAAGTCAATTGACCCAACGGTATCCGACTGAACCGTTTGGGCCTCTCAGCAAACACAACACAGATGCACCTTGTTTAATCCCAACAGTTCGCTTCCTCGTCTGTCAAAAAGAATGAAAAAAATAGAAAACCCAAGAAATGAGTCAAAAAGGTAAAGAATACTAAGTGGCGTCTAAAGGGGGCAGCGACGTTCCGGAAGTCTGTTGCCGCTTGCAGCGAGTTAATGGCCGAATCCCGGCTTAGCCGAATGCCCATGTCGCACCGGTCGGCGCGCGTGGCTCGGGTAAACACAGCTCTCATCGGTGTGGGGCAGTCGCTCGACCGCTTCCTGGAGGATTACGCTGGATGCGGGCACAAGTCAACGCTCATCCTGGGACGAAGCAACCAATAAGGAAGAGAAAGGAAGAAAACAAATAGGCAGTAAAGCCAAGGTAAGAAGAACAATATATATATACAATTTCCGACAGCAACGGCAACAGGAAGGTACGGATGCGCAAACACAAAGTGACAATCCAGCAAAACTGCAGTTAGGAAGCGTGAGATCTAGTTAAAATAATAGGAAGTGCATAGAACTAATTTAGATTTTGTCCCTAAGCTCTTCTGTGCTCGTTTTTTTCTTTTTTTTTTTTGCCGCAGGGCTTTTGTTTGTGGTTATCATTGCAGCAACGCTATGATCATAGCAGCAGCTGGTAGGAAGGATGAGAAAGGTAGTCCCAAGTGTCTCCTAACGATACGTTGGCCTCCTACTTTCCATCCACGCGACTTCTTTTTTTTTTCCAATTGAAGGAGATATTAATAATAAACATGGAGGTCAACTATTGTCTACTGCTGGGTCTCTACGTCCTAAATGAAAGAGGAAAAGTTGTTAAATAATACAGCTCAGATCTAATTGGTATTACTCGTTAGTGGCACAGTTAAGGGATGACGTACAACCTCGGTTTCCTGCAGGGAAGATAATACTCTTAGCGCTCCCATCTCCTGGCTGCGAGGGGAGCCAAACTGGGGAATGGTAAAAAGTCGGAAGGATATAGGAAAGGAGGAGGCGGGAAAAAGTGGAAGGTGCGAAGTGTAGGTCGGCCTTTAAGTAAATAGACGAGTGAAGCGCATACAGAGCGAGCAAACGAACGATCAAACAATCCGGCAAACAAGCGAGAAGCAGCTGGTGTCTCCTGTTCCGCTAAAAGAAACGAACAACCAACACAGCACGACCATGCAATAAAACCGGATCTTGAGTGCTTACGAATACTGCGCATCATTTAAAACAAATAAAAAAAAAATCGAGTAAAATAATTGAAAGACAGCCAATGAAAGAATGAAAGCCCGGAGCAGCTGGTTGAGAAAGTTTAAAATTAACCGCAATTAAACTGAAAGAATATATAAACTGACGGTCTTTAGAGCTCAGTAAAATCTTGTAATTATCAATTAGGTGAATTCCGGTTGTCAAATAAGGTAGATGATTCAAATTGCTTTTTTAAAATTATGGTCATATATATTCCTGTTTTTTTGTGACATTATCTCTGACAACGAACTACGTGTTTGTTTTTTTAATCTTTTAGTGTCGGTGTATATAGGGGGTAATACTTTTTCATTTTATGTGAAGTTGAACTGCGTCCTTTTGCAGTTATTGATGTATGCGCGGACTGCTCTTTCTCTCTCTTTTTTTTTTCTGTATTTCTTGTGTGTTTAAGTGTGTGCATGTGTGCTGCTGGACCTGCCCCACGTCGGCGGTGGTATTTCGTCAGGCGACTTGTTCGCCTTTTGTACCATGAACCATTTCGAGGAGAGCAATCTCGTCTTGGAAAAGATTTAAGTGGTTTGATTTGATTTGATCTGATGATAAAATGCCTTAAAAGGTTTGAACAGCGCAAACGACGAGGGACAAGAAGCAGAAGGACACATACATATACAGTGCCTTTAAAACACCCCCAGCCCAAAACTGTGTCTGTTCTTCCGTGCGTGCATTTTCCGCTACATTTAACGGGGAAATTGCCGTAACCTGACCTCACGGGACCTAAGCACAATGAGAAGAGTGATGTCATGTGGTATTTACGTCTATTCAGTTTCCCCGTTAAATTTAATGGGAAAATTAAAGTATCGCGACAAAACGCCAATTTAGTTTTCTCCGTTCAATTTAGCGAAAAAATGACGTCACGTGATCTATGAGACCAGTGGAGGTTTCCTATAGGGAAGAATTACACCATCTTCCCGAGGGGAACTTGATGGGGTGATGCGGACGCCGTCGTGTTGTTTCCGAGGAAAGAGTCAGTTGCGTGCTGACGTCGAGAGATGGCGCCACCGACTGCCCTAGCGCTGACCCCCTACGCTAGCCTTCGTCGCGGCTCGCGGCAGAGAAACTTGGAACGCTCACCGCTCGCCGTTTATCCTTTTTTCCCGCCTGCCCGGGAGAGGGAGACTAGAGGAGGAGGGTTGCGCGTGCGCGCGTGGTGTGAGGGAGAAGCGAACGCACGCGCAGTGCACGCACCAGCTGGTAGAGAGAGAGAGCGGAGAGAGTAACGCGCAGCTGTGGAGAGAGGGAAGGGGAGAGTTGCGCGTGCGTAGTGCGAGTGCGGACTACGACGCCGACGCCAAGGCCGCAGGACATAAGGCCCGAGCAAGAGATGCTCCCGCATCTAAAAATTTAAGGAGCTGTACAACGATTTTAACGTTGAAAGAATTTGCTGACTTCTACTTTTGACATTGTTTACCTTATCACGGAGGACAGAAAAGCTCATCTTCCCCTTCAAAATGTCGCGATTCCGCCACGCCAATCGCGGCACGTATAATATTTCCCCGTACCTGCGAGCCGCGGGCGGCGGCCACGAGAACCGCGCGGCCTGACGTCAATGGGGGTCTTGTAGAAAGATAGCAAGTTGTGCGAATACCTGCTCGATAAAAGTTATTTTTTTATAAATCTTGTCGTTCGAACATAAATATAAAATGCGTAAAAAACCTGGTCTCATCGACAGAAACTTCTATTATACAGAGTTTTAGTGGCGCCATCTATCCGAGGTTAACAAAACCGTCAGCTCTATCTGCTACCGCGAACAGCCGCCAGAAGCCGGAAAGGGACGGGGGCAGAGCCGGACAGGGATGGCCGGTCCCCCGGACGAGACTTTCCTCCTCTCGCCTTGTTGATCTCGCTGCGCAAGCCCGTGGTCAGGGTTGGGCGGGCATACTCCGATTGTATTTTGGAAATACAAATACTGGGATACATTAAAATGGTACGTAAATACTGGTCACTGAAATATATCCTGTAAAAGTGTATCGCGATACGTATCAGGAGAATACGTTTTAATAGAAGGGCAAAATGTATTTGGAAATACAAATACAGGAATACATATTAGGGGGCAGACGAAAATACCAATTAAGAAATACTGATACTGAAACACATTTTTTTCAAATTTGTTTGAGAAGCCGAATGAAATGAAGCTTGAAGTGGAAGTTTTTGATCCTGAAGGTACTTTCCCGTAGGTTTGGCACTTTGCCTTGAAGGTAGGGATTTCGCACTCACGAGGCAGTCTTCAATGGGCTAAAAGAAAACGTTCCATCAAGGACTTGACCGCGGTCCCTTCCCTGACATCCTGTCTGTCTGACGAGGGATGCGAAAAGATATCGACCTCTCGATACATTCTATGTCATCCTAAATCCCCACCAAAACGTCACCATGTCCTTGTCCAATAAGGACGCCCCTGTCAACATTTATCACATGACGTCGCGAGTGGAATGAACAGGTATGCTTTATATGTAGCTGTATTAATGCACATG
>JAZHYW010056584.1:0-16765 GCA_037355805.1 Ixodes ricinus
CTGCGTTTCGTTGTCCTCGGAACCCGAACATGACTCCGAAGCGCTGCTATCGTCCACATCGCACGTCGGAGTGGCGTCATAGGAAATCATCCCCAGGTCGGCTGTCCGGCCAAGAATTTCAACCTCCAACGGCGTCAGGTCCTCGAGCGTAGAGAACGCCGCCATGATCAAAGCTCGAATGACAAAGAGGTTCGGCCGATGCGGCTACCTCGGGATCACTGCGCGACGGAACGTCGTCCAACGCCATTGGCCCGAGATCCTTTTGATAAGCGTGCGAGGACCAATGAGAGTGGTTTCGTTTTCGGATGGATCCGAGGTTTGGCGGCCTTCAATTACATTTTTATTAAATAAATAATCACCGTATGACTATATTATTTGCTTTTTAGGGATACTTGGGGCGTCTAAATTCAGCTGTCATCATCAAAACACAAACTCAAAAACCACTTGAGTGTCCCTTTAAAGCTGCGGAACGAGCCCGAAGAATTGGTGCCTGCACATTAAAAGTTTAAGCTTTCACTGCATCTGCATGTCACCTGTTGAAATTGTAAGGCATTTCGCCTCCTTTCTGTGAAAAATTAGATCAACTTGGCAGGGCCAACAAGGACATGCTTGCAGACGACGGAGTTAGCACTGATTGTAAACTGTGACGCCATTTTCTTTTAAGCAGAGCAAGCAAAAGGCGCTCTTTTATTTGCTCGTTGTGCCTATCGGAAGTTACGACCATCACTAATTCTGTCATCTGCAAACATGACTGCTATTGACATCGGCCAGTTTCTACGTGCAGGACCTGATTCTTTTTTTTTTTGCTCGTTTAACGGCACTAAAATCTATTGTAGACAGCCTATATATCAATTCAAGAATAATAACCCGAGGGCTGTAGCATATCGCGGAGCTGGCGGAGCAGCCTTGAGTGTGTGATGGCCGACCAACGCGATGAGAGCGGTGGTGATTGACAATAATTAGGACAAAGACGCCGCTACATCACCAGGCGCCATGATCGCCAAGAAGCGATTCGGCCTAGAGTCGTATTTGTATGACCGTCTGCGTTGTCTTCGTCATCCGCAAAAGCTAATGGAGCTTATTCACAAAAGACGACGACCGACGTTAATTTACATGAGTTATTTTTGCGCGTCCCGACTTCAAGCAGCAAGAGAAAAGAAAAAAATACTTGAAACAGAACGCCGCGGCGTGGACAAACGCTGGATCCGCAGATACCAGAAAAAGCTAGAGCGGCAGTGGTCCCACCGACCAAGAACGGTAGGCTTAGCAAGGCACTCCGACACAACGTTGCTCTGACGACCCGGAACAAGACCATCTGCCCACGCCCTGCTGGCTAGCTGAATGGAATATGCCCACGAGACCATTCTGGACCTTTCTCGTATAAATATTTTGAACCCTGTCCTCTATTTTGGGGTGAGAGGATCAGTTTTTCCCTTGTCGTCCCTAGCTTCTTTTCAGATGAAGCGGTGGCGAACGCTGTCGTCGGAAAAGGAAACTCGACCCTATAGTATATTTTTTTTCTCTTATAGAGCCCCAGAAAAACGCCATATGAATTGCCTCCGCAACATAACATGTGTACGTTCACTTTTTTTTAATATGTCTATTTTATTCCAACATGACGGTACGCCAACACATGTCGAGTTAGAGCAGTTGTTGGGAGCTACTCAATGCCGGCCCAATCTTTCTCTGCCGAGCGTAACGTCACCATCGAGTTGTGATTGTCTATAAGTCGCCAGTGGTTCATAACATATGGGTTGCAAAACATTGTTCCCTATGCTGTTACCATGAATGTGGTGCCAGTGCGGTTCCGCTTCCAGTGCAAACAGGTATTTACGTGGATCTTGCTGACACTGTTTTAGTTGAAACGTATCTTCCTAGACATCGGTTCCTTCCGCGCATCCCCGAAGCAACGAAAAACGCCACAGTGATTTGTTTACATGTGCGCCGCTTTGCAGAGTCGTATGGGCCGTCTCCTTTCTAGATTTCTAGAAGCGATGGCAGTTGCGTTGACTTCGTAGTGATCGGGTTCGTTGCAGTTGGCCAAGGCGGTTATCCCGTCATGAGGAGAGGTAAGCATTCGGGCCCGTTTAAACAGACATTTGGTGGAGTCGATATTACATCACACGTGCACACCCCTAAACCACCCCAAACAAGCGTTGCTCGAAAGACCACCAGATACTGAGACTAATAGTGGCTAACTCTGCTGTAACCTCTATGAGTCAGCATTCTTCCCGTTGTGGCGCTGCTCTTACTAACATGTTGTCGTCACGATATTCCATCAAAGCTTCACAGACATCCGCGAGGGGGTTTTCGGTTATCGTTTTATTCAGTTCAAGAGACGTTTTCTTGCGTTATCGTACGAAATATTGGTATTGGTGAAGTCCTACTTTAATCCGTTTCGTGTTTAAGCAAAGGAATGAGCTCCAGAATTTGGTTTCTGTGCCCATTCCGTACCTAGGACACGAAATTTAAACGGATAGATTATTCTTGAAATGGACTCCTCATAGGCTGCTAACTATGTACACCAAGGTTCGCAATTTTTATAGCTCTAGTAATTGGAATATTCAATTTACAAATTTTGATAATTTTCATCTGGCGACCAGGCAACACTGCCCAAGTTAGCCACACCAAAACAAATTGCGAAGAAATAGAAGACTGAAAGGTAACATTTTCGTCACTTCACAATGTATAAAAAATAGCAATGAAGAAAAAAAACTTCTTTATGGTTTGCTTCTTTGGACATCAAGGTAGTGCCGACAATGTGAGCCAGAAAAAACTCCGGGGTCAGCTGAAGGAGTATAACTTATATGCAAATTTGGTTAGCTTTCTTCAGCAGGTGTACACAGACAATAAGGTAATATAACATGAGAAGGAAAACTACACAACCCGCAGAAATTAAAAAGGGCTCAGGCAGGGCTGTCCTCTGTCACCTCTACTCTTCCTAATAAATCTCAGTGAAATGAGAAAGAACTTAAAGCAGAGCAACTTTGGTTTTGATGTGAGCTATATGGAAGGTCGGATAAATGTAGTACAGGTAATACCAAAACTGATGTATGCGGACGACATAGTACTTATGGCAGATAACCAAGATATGTTACAGGAACTAGCTGGAATATCTGGAGAGGAAGGGGACATCTTGGGCATGAGTCTTAGTAGTGACAAGTTTTGAGTAATGGTGTTTAATGACGAAACGAGGGAACCCCTGAGGATACAGGATATTATAACAGACCACGTAGGAAAATATAAATATCTGGGAGTCTGGCTCAATGAACGAAGGAAATATATAGAGGAACTTGAGAAGAATATAATTAGAAAAGGGAAAAGAAATTCATATATTATGAAGCTCATGGCACTTTGCGACAATAATAGATATGAAGGGGTCAAAGGTATATGGAAATGAGTACTTGTACCAGGACTGTCTTTTGGCAAAGGGGTACTGTGCATAAAATCAGGGGTTCAGTCAGGATTAGAAATTCGACAAAGAAGCGTAGGCAGATTGGCACTGAGAGCACATGAAAGTACGCCAAATGAGGGTGTACAAGGGGACATGGGCTGGTCGTCTTTTGAGAGCAAGGAGGCAATCAGTAAGTCGAAATTTGAACAAAGGTTGACCAAAATGGATGATATGCGGTGGGCACGGAAGGTATTCAGGTATTTATACATGAAAATTTTAAACACAAAATAAACAAACGGACCTTGAAAGCTTACAATTAAATACGTACATACTAGTGATGGGGCTGAGCAGACTACTTCAGTGGAAAGGGAGTGATAGAGACAAAAATGAAAATGTGAGGCAAGAGTGCAGGAAAAATCAACTGTAACAATGTACAGGTCACGAAAAGAGGACATAAGAAAGGAGAATGTGTTTAACAATTCACTGGGAAGTTCTTTACGGTTTAAGGCGAGTACAGGAGTTTTGAGGACGAGGACGTATAGGGCCGAATTTCAGGAGACAGGCACATTAGGTACTGCCTGTCATAATGAGAGCAAAACACTAGAGCACTAGGTTCTGAAGTTCACGTGGCTTCGCCCTGCCGTTCTTGAAGATGTAACAGATTTTTCCGGGGCCCTGGGTTTTGGTGGCGACGATGGAAGGACGGAAGAAAAAATGAGTGTCAAAGAGGCGATTACAAAATTGATGGAAATTATCTAGGAAATAATTAATGCTGCACAAATAACTAGCACAGCTAAGAACAAGCGGGACAGAGGTAGATTGGGACTCCCTCCCGCGTGGCTCTGACCCAAAGTCTCAACCCTGTGCCCTAGTGGGTCCGGTGCTGGGGTAACGCCGACAAGGTTTGTCCAGAGGAAACTTGGCGACTTCGCCGGGAGAAGAGGTGGTGGATACGTTTTTAGCTTTTTGCCCGACCCCCAAGGTCATTCTGGTAATATCCCACACTCCCTGGCGAGAGTTAGGGGAGAAAATTGGCTTAGAAGAGGGAATCATTTTTTTGTCTCTTCCGCTAGGTGGCGCAAGCTACCGTACAAAAGATATATCTATTAACATCAATTCATCCATCCGTTCATGGTGCTTATGAACCACGCGATCATGAACGCTCTCTTATTCTAGGCGCCCCTATGATCCCCAAGCTTGCCTCGCCGCGGAACGAACAAAACCGCACTCGCAACTCGGCAACTCCAGTGCTATTCTCGCTCTCGCCCCGGTCCTTTGACCTTCCACCCTGCATGCGCCTGCGAGATTGCCTCGGACTACGGCGGCCACGGCGAGTTCGTCAGTGACTCGCCGTCACTGAGTCGTGTCGCGAGCAGGTTGCAATCAAAATGAACAGCTTCCAACATCCTTTGTTAACAATCATTCTCACCGCTGCTGCGATCAGTGTCGAAGACGTCGACGAAGTGAGCAAGAGAGCCAAGTCTGTAAGTGCAAGCAAGGGAACGCCGCGCGCTTGGCTGGTGACGTCACCAGCCCTCCAGCTACGCCGGCCTTTTAGAATAGGACGCAAGGACGTTTAAATAGGGCAGGACCGGGCATGACGTCATACCCAGCGACGCCGGAAGAACAACCCAATCCCAGACTGCCCCGCGCACCGACGCTCTCTCATCCAAACTAAATTCAACCATGCTCCCATCGTCTGCTCTCCGCTCGGTCGTTAGGCTTAGGCTACTTCTGCTCCGTGCCTGCGGTCTGCTTCGTCTGCTCGCTGTCGCGGCTGGCTTTCGATTCGATCGGCGCACCAAAAGATGTTTCGATGCGAACCCGAATACTCATCACGGCGGAGTGAAACCAACATCTTCTCGAAGCAGAATTTGTACGGCTTTCTCAACCCGCGATGCCCTTCTCAGCGTTCGTGCCTACGATGACTGACTCGCGATCGCTTTCCAAAGCCGCGCTACGACGACTCGTTCGAGACGACACTCCAGGCGCGGTTGCGCGGTGTCGAGAGCGTCCGCTACACGCCGACTTCCTAGTCCTACTGGTCAGGCAAGTGTTGGGCTCGAAATCTCGCCTGTTCGACACCGATTCAGTCGGTGCGTCGGTGCGTCGTCTAGAGCGTCTCAACTCTAGTCACTTACTTTCTGCTGGGCAACCAGGCGTTCGTTTATAATAATCTCATCCAATTCCGACCATACCGGTTTAAAAGTCTCCCTTTAAGCGCTGTTTCAAATAACAGTGGGTGCCGCCATTACTTTCGGTGCACACAATCGCGTTGCCACGGAAATGTCATAGCAACGCGGTTGTTTGCACCGAAATTAATGGCAGAGCCCACTCACTAGGCTTCCCATTGGTCAAGAAATGCTCGTCGCTGCTCGTGGCCACGCCTACTTCCGTTACACTTCGCTCCATGCATTGGGGATAGGGACGCCACCTCCTGCCCATTATAACCTCCTTGATAGGACGGATCCGAGGGTCCTGCATATAAATCGATTGCGTATGCGCAGAAGGTTTGCGCATGCTCTGTGCAATATCCCGAGCTGCTCGGGGGCCCCCGAGCGTTGGGTCCCCCTTTATAAAGCTCCCTATTGTGAGGGTCCGGCTACTCTAGTCGTTGCAGCGACTGGATACGAGCCACTACTCGAATGCTCCTCAATTAAATTTTTTTTCACAACACCAAAACGAGTGTTTACTCCCTGCTCGTATACAATTTTTAAGGGAATTTGAGTAGCGTCATCGTGGATAATCCACGTGGTTATGCGAACACTGCAATCCCAGTGACTACGTCATCGACTTTTGCGAAGGGGAGACTGAAAGAAGTTCGATATTATACTTAAAATTACACCACGACAAAAACAATTCTTGTTCAGGGACGATGCGTCCGAGTGTTCTTTGGTCACGGCAGCACCAGTAAGCTTGTGTAAACTGAAAATCATTTCAACTCAATATCCTTGCACGGCCCGCTTCAAAAGAAGACTTAAGACACGTGGTTCAGCTATGTCCGAATATCTAAAAATACTTATGTTGAGGGAATGAGTGCAACTAATTAAGGTTTCGCTTTGGTAATAAAAAGGCGACATCTCCTTATAAACGGTTACGGTCATGTCTACTTACCATCAGAGGGGAATGACAACTCTGACGCTGTGCATACAAAAGAGCAGGCTGAAAGTTCGTAGTACAGTCTGCATTAAAATATTAGCATAAACGAGCGGTTTCCGGGCTGACCAAAGGGTGACAGCCATGTCTATGTGGTCAGGCAAGCACAGCGAGAATGAGATTGCTCTGGCCGGCGCCATCTTTGTAGTATGGGGAGTTTAGCTGATATCTGCCGTTCCCAGAGATCAATCTTGAAACGACGCTGCTCTGCCTCAGGCCTTCCCTAAAGTCGCTGGATCATGGGATAGCAGCGCCATTGCCTTCCTATTTACTAACATAGAGACAACCACAACATCGCAAAACGATTCGCTACCATTTTGAACCTGAAGCTCTAAGTTTGACACTACGAGAACGTCGGCGAGATCTCCGACCGCCGCGATTGGCCAATCGGTGCGTGGCGCTGGCCAATGGCGGCTGTTGGCGACCTCGCAGACTTTCTCGCTGAGTGTCTAATCTAAAGCCCTGGGGGCGCTAAATTCGACAATAAGTTGGACCGGACCTGCGTGTGGTCGGTTGTCACTACAAATCCATGCGCCTTAAAACTTGAGGCTAGGAGCCGAAATGCACTGCATAAATATCTCATCAGGTGAACCAGTGTCGCCATGCTATGGCAGACAACCCTCGTGCTGTCTAAGCATCTAATGTGCATTTTTTTCCCAAAGAAAAACGTGTATCGCGCTATTTATGTTGTGACCGGCAAAGCTAACGAATTTCAACAAGTCAAAACAATATGATGCCACGGAATCAGGGTTGGGCAGAAATACTCAAAAATGTATTTGGAAATACAAATACTGGGATACACTAAAATAGTAGCTGAAATACTGATACTAAAATACATCTGTAACAAATGTATCGCGATACTTATCGGAAATACATTTTGAATAGAGGCAGAAAGTATTTTGAAATACAAATGCAGGAATACATTTTAGGGAGGGCAGAAATACAAATACATAAATACTGATATTGCAATACATTTTTCAAATTTGTTGAAGACGCCAACTGAGATAAAGCTTGAAGTCTGAAGTGGAAGTTTTTGATCCCGAAATTACTTTCCCGCAGGCTTGGCACTTTGCCTTGGCGGTAGTGGTTTTGGACGACAAGGAGTCTTCAATAGGCTGAAAAAACGTTCCATCAAGGATTGACCATGGTCCATCCTCTGACATCCTGTCTGTCTGACGAGAAATGTTAAAAGACTTCGACCTCTAAACAAATTCTATGTCACCCTAAATCTCATCAAAACGTCACCACGCCCCTGTTCAATAAGGACGTCCTTTTCAACATTGATCACATGACGTCACGGTGGAATGAACTGGTATTCTTTATCTGTAGGTGTGGGCTTGCACATGAAACTTTACCACGCTGTTGTATGAAAGGACAATACGTACTTTCACTGTAGGGTACCTCTTTCAAGATCGTGCAGGCAGTGTCATTTTTGGATTTTTGAGAATAGTGGACCACCTTAAAGGGACACTGACAGGGTGTTTATGCTCGCCGAGGTTTTTAGTTGTACATGACATATGAGAGCCCAACTACCCAAAACACAATTTGCGACTCGAAATTCGGTTTCTTTCCGCCCGAAAACCGCCGATCAAGAACTGGCCGGTTCGAGTCTCGCTCACTCTCTTTTCCGTGGTCACGGGCCGTTTTCAAAGGTATCGATGCGACCACCAAATTTAATGAAAGTCGTTGGTCACTGAAGGCACACACTCAATATTAAAAATAGAAAAAGATGAAACCCATTTTTGTGGCTTCTAAAAAGCTGCAAATACGTTGATTGAAAAAAAGTTCCACAGAGAACCGGAAGCATTCTGTGCGTGCGTCGTTTCGCGTATCGTGGGACTCGCGGGGACGGCGATGGCAGCGGACGACAGGCGCGGGACCTCTACTTCAGAACTGTCGTTCGCGGTACCGGCGAATTCTGTCTGCCTTTAAAAGAGAAATTTGGGACTGATCAAAAGAATTGGTATTCATCCCGTACGACACGCCCGACCACCAAGCCGACTTGCACGAAGACGTCGCCGAGCCGTCGCTCCCTTCTCGTGGCTGAAGACATCGCTCGCGCAAACTTCAAGCACGACGCGTCTACTTCGAGTTGAATATGCACGCGTACGATTTCTTTACTAGGTGCGAATGTCGCCAATGCGTGGTGCTTCCCGACTTCGACCCGGGAGTGCTTTGCTGGAGGAAAATCGGCAGCAAACTTTCCAACTTACAATTTACCGGCTGAAGTATTACTAGGAAAGAGATCCCCCTATCACGTGATCCCCCCGTAGCTCAGTGGGAACGACGTCCGCTTCGCATGCGGCAGGACCGGGTTCGATCCCCGGTGATGGCACTTTTTTTTTTTTTTTCAGACATTTTTTGATGTTTACATTTCTTTCTTTTTACAATTATCACTGAAGAAACAAACAAAAATTAACAAACAAATGTTGTGGACGAAACGTCGCTGAATTAAATGGGGATGGGATTTCTTTTGACACCTGCGAACTCAATGTAATCACTTTCCACAAAATGCAAGGAGCATATAAATCAGGTAGCGTCCGCTTTCCGAGGTGCCCGTAAATGTTCTACAGGAATTGCAGCCAGCCATTGGTCCCGATCCCGTTGATATTTCGGAAACTCTGTCGCACAATGCCACTTTTTTTCGGACGCAGGACGTGTGAGCCAGCTCTTCACGCAACATCTTGGGTGTATTCTTTTCGGAGCCGATCATGAAAATTAACCACGGGCACTCGCTACTCATCTCCAACTCCTCAATGTACAAAACAACTCATCTTGGAGTACAGAACAGCGAGCGGAACAAACATAACTGCAAAAGAATCGCAAACAGTGCCCGCTAACGCCGCATGTCGTCTGCTACGCCGAGGGGAAAAAAAGAGAGAAAAAAAGCGCACGGTCGGGTGTAGCCACGTGACTTCCGCCACTCCCGCTATCCTCTCCACTTCTCCGTTTCGGTTTCGGTTTCGCGCAGTTGCGTTTTTTGGCTTTATTAAAAAAATACGCTACTCTGTTGCAAAATATTAATTGGGTAGTCCTCCGACACCATAATGAAGCGCCTGGCAAAAAATGAAAAAAATTTTTTGGGGGGTGTCAGTGTCCCCCTAAGCATCCTGGAACACTTGTCTTACATTCTGTTACGGTTGAAAAAAACGATACGGTAGCATCCCTGCTGTGAAGGTTCTTCCTGCCGACCCTCCGCCACCGACGCATGGATTGCAGTCCTCAAGTTTCGCCTGGCATCATCCAAAACAGAGACCTCGTAGATTGCTTGACCTGATATTGCCGGCCGGCACAGGTGCGAGCTCTCCGAGAAACAGCGCGCCTCGAGACGAGTCGCAGGTGTACGAAGTATGGGTCGGCACAGCGAGGCCACGTCTAGCCTCCTCCCTGGGTTTCGGACACCGTGGTTTCGGATCACCAGCGCAGCGGGTGACGTTCACGTCGGCTGCTGACGGACCCTTGAGTCATGCAATATTACGGGAGCAGCCGCTGACGCATTCGAAGATGTGTTGAACTTCACTGCGTGAGTCATCGTACTATTTGAAGTCAACCTCCACTGTGACTCAGCTTTGTCGGCTGGGTGTATTCTGCACACTAAGGCAAGAGAGATGGTTAGCAGCGGGCATTGCATACCAGGAAACAATGACTCAAGAAACCTCTACCTAAGGACCTGCGGCAGAAGATGCTCTGACTGCCACTCCTGGCACTCCCCTGGTCCGAGTCAACGACTAGCAATACTTCTCAGAAGAGAGAAGAGGACGCATAGAAAATTGCTTGGAGAATCGGAAGGAACCTTGGTCAGCATAGCAACAATTCCCCAGCATCTCCCGGACCCTAATGCCCTCAGAAGGGAAAAGAAAACAGAAAAAAAAAACAATGCGGTTAGACTTTGTTTTTTTTCGAGGGGGGCGGAGTATTTCTTCAACAAATGTGACGAAATACATTTCATCCTGATTGTATCGCGATACAAAGGAACATTCCAAATGTATTTAGATACAGGAATACAGATACTGGTGAAAAAAATGGATCGCGATACAGAAATACAGATACGAAATGTATTTCTGAAATACTATCGCGATACATTTGTATCGCGATACTGCCCATCCCTGCACGGAATGCACATGCTAAGTGACATTTTTTAATAAGTTTCTGGTTTACAACAGTAGCTGCTGCGAACGCAGGTAGGTACAGCACGCGTAACTGCTCCCGCAGCATACTCTCGGTGATTGTGTAATTGAACAAAAGGTTTATGCACATTCATTTTATTTCCATCTAAACGAGAGGGACGTCGGCTCCTCCAAGGTGCACAAGTGTCATCGAACATCGGAAGACTTGCTGGGCCAGCTTGAAGTTTATGGCCTTGCGGCTGACCCAGCCTTTCTTGCAGTCCGAGTAATAGGCGCCAGTTTCTCGACCAACCACGGGATGAATAGCCAAGAACAAGGTTCTCTGAGCACCTTCCAGTGCAGTCTGAAACAGGTAGTATCAAAATGGCAATTTTCAAACTGTGCCCCAAAACAAAATCAGAACCTGTCCTTTTTTTTTTTTGACGGAGGATAATTTTCTTTGCTCACTCACACAATCTGCGACGGTATCCAAGACAAATGTAACAGCCCGATGTTCATCTCGTACTTTCCGCAAAGCCCACTGAAGGAAGGGGTCCGACTTTCTGACTCGGCTATGATTCTCGAAAAATCTCTTCTTTATTTACTCCTTATTTGGCACTGGACGAGACGGACTCGTGAGAATCGTCCTCAACCAGTGCAAATGTTGTTTTTTGTTTTGTTTTTTTACACAAATACCTGCTGCGCCGTTAGGCATTATGCAGGGGAGAACAAAAGAAAAACGCATTCAAAAGACATTTTTAGTAATGCGATCGACAATCATTCATTACTACATTTTCACTCGAGCACGCTTCCCTGCAGTCTGTCATAAAAGACGTCATTATTGATAACAGCTCTAAGTTCTTCCGGAAGGGCATTCCACTCCTGGGCGGTTTGAACAAACAATGAATAACAGAAACGGTCAGTACCATGACGATACTCTGCCGTCGTCTTGGAATGATTCCGCCTTGAAGATACATGGTGTGGTTCGAGAATGTAAAGACCCTTTTCAATGCCTGCCTCCCCATGATATATATTGTGAAAAAAATTTTAACCGCAAACACTTTCACCGAAGTCTAAGAAGGTCCCAACCCAGTCTGTTCTTCATTTCTGTACAGCTCGAGTACGGACTATAATCGCCTGTGACAAACTTTAATGCCTGATTTTGAATTCGCTCTAACTGATTCGCGAGGTAACACTGAGGCGGATCCCAGATAACACAGGCATACTCCGAAATCGGTCTGATAAAAGAAAATATGTTTGTCTTACGCTACGAGATGTATGCTTAAAATTCCTCCGATTAAAAAATGAAATCTTAGTTTCCTTTGCTACAATATTATCTGTGGTCATTCCATTTTAGATTATTCTAAAAATTAACTCCCAAATACCTGTGTTTATCTACCTGCTCAAGTTCATAAGTTTTTTTGTCTTATATGTAGCCGTGCTAACAATGCATCGAGTAAAACACGTGTATTTTCACTTTTTTATATTCAAGCCCATTTCCCGATGATCGCACCAGCGTTCTAACATTCCTCAATATTTTTGCGTCATACAGACGTCTGCGTCATTTTCTTTAACTCTGTATAATACACACTCATCCGAAAATAACCTGATATTTGACTTTATTCCCTCGCAAATGTCGTTAATGAATATAAGAAATAACAAGGGTCCCAGTACACTTCCCTGAGGCACCCCCGAGGTTACAAGTACAGGTGAAGATTTTTGACCATTTGGTCCAACACTTTGTTCTCGCCCAGATAAATACTCAGCAACCTAATTTATAATATTTTCACTGATTCCTATTAATGCAAGCTTATTCAATAACAAATGATGTACCACCGTGTCAAACGCGTTACAAAAATCTAAGAATATACAATCTACTCGTTTTTTGTTGTCAATGGCATTTGAAGGGTAAGGTGTAAATTCAGCTAGCTGAGTTACACACAAATAACCTCGACGGAAACCATGTTGGGAGGGAAAAAAATTACTGGAACTTAGAAAGTTATATATTGCGCTATATAATACATGCTCTAAGGGTTTGCACGCACACATGTCAGAGACACCGGGCGGTAGTTTTCAACAAGGTTTCTTGACCCTGACTTAAAAATTGGAGTTCCGTTTACTTTTTTCCAATCATCGGGAATTATGCCAGTTGTAAGTGATTTGGTAAAACTTATATGTAGGTATCTTGCAAATTCCTCTCTACAATTGTGAAAAATTAACGGCGAGAGGTCATCTGGTCCATATGCCTTTGAAATATCTAGGTCTCTCAGAAGTGCTATAATCCCGTCCATTCCTATTATCACTTCTGGCATAACAGTTCTTACATTTCTATCAGACACAGAAGGAATACTTCCAAGAGCGCGGGGTGAAAAAACTTATTTAAAGTATGTGTTAAAACATTCCGCTTTTTAATATCACTGTTCACTAACTTGCCATCCTTCAGTAAACCAGGAATTGAAGTATCCTCGAAAACAACAACGACCGCAACTCTATCACAATCATGTGATTCAGAATCACGGAACTGGTCCAATAGCACCAATAAATAACTAGTTATTTCTATTGCTTCCATTTTATTATTTGAGCACAAAAATAAAATAAGCTGATCTTCAACCTTGCACATATATGTTCGTGAAGTTTTCTTGCTCAAGCGGGCCAACAATGTCACATGGTCGATCCAGGAACCCCGACAAACATGATTTTCAAACACGGTTTATAAAATGCATATGCAATATCTTGCCGCGATACTTGAGATTTAGCGTGTTTGAGGCTTCACAAATTTTATAAAATTAACATTGGGCATATCTATTGTCTTTGCACGACCCCCTTAATGATTATGGTTGATGCGTTGGATGTTTCAGAACCAGAAGGAAGCCCTGATGCCGGTGGGGTATGGTCCCGTACTGAGGTGCTACTGCTAATTTCGCTTTATGAGAAATATTTCGACGATTTTAACAACCGTAAGCAGAAAAAGAAGGTGATCTGGAAGAAAATCAGCGACGAAATGAAGAAGGTTGATGCAAACAAATCACCTGATGACTGCTAGACAAAGCTTAAGGGACTGAAAAAAACTTACACAAGACGACGGCAGGAAAAGAAATATATAAACAAAAACTGGACGTGGGCGTAAAGACTGGTAATTCAACAACCATATGGACAGTCTTTTTGGGGATACTGCTGAGTACACTGCCCCAGTGTGCACAAGCATGCCAAATGTCAGCAGCAGTCATGCAACACCAGCCATTGTATTCACAGCCACCACCACGGACCCCGCTGTACCAGTGCTTTCAACCAGCTGCATGCCCCCTACAACCGCCTCTATGCCTCTGGACAGTACCCCGCATCCGATGGCCTCTACATAGCTTAGTCACCCAAAAGCCACTGAAAAGAAGAGGAGGATGCCGGCAACAATACTCAACGAAATTTTGGAAAAAATGGACATGTGTGAAAGGGAGGATAGAAAACGATGCACGCAGCAACTTGCAGCGTACGAAGCTCCGGCTGCTGATCCGCCTTGTTTAGCGGTCTGACCAGTCTTAAAGGTGCACTACGTGAATTTTCATTTCGCCTTTTTGTCACTCTAATTTGACCCACATGCAGTCTACTATTTAGTAGCGCCGTGCCTGCTTTGATATGAATAGATCAAAGTAGCATTTCCGTCGTGAACGCTGCAGAAAGGAGTGGTAGCAGTAAAGTTTCAGTCAAGCTAAGTGAGATGTGCTTGGTTCGTGTTGAGAACATGCAAACCATCTGTGGGTGAGATCTCTTGAAGTTCGCAATTGTCTGTGCGACTTCAAAGAGATGTGCCCCAGAGTTGGTTTGCTTGGACCAAACACATTTCACAATACTACGCTAATTCTTTTCCGTTCCTTCTCTTTCCTGCGTCATTCTTGTTGAAAGTCCGACCTTGAACACATTTTCATCAATGCACGAAAACAATTTGTGGGTTTCTGAATTGCTTGCGGCTTGTGAATCAGATTAGAGCCATGAACGAAGTGGAATACCTATTTATTTCACTTTTAGCTTTATTTTTTTTTACATGTCGGCGTAGAAAAAAGCTTTTTAGAATACAGTTGGTACCGTCTTGGAGCATGCTACTTATTCTTTACTGAAAAGACTCACTAAAGCTGGGCCTTCTTTTATCTAGTCATTAGCACAGTACTTACACTCAGGCCAAGTGGAGCTTGCATTTTTGTGGTGAATCTTGACAGCTGCAAATTGTCAATCTGAACAGTGAATGGCTTATATTCTTAATAATAATAATGTCCTTCTGCATCTCGAAAGCCACATATTGTCATTTTT
This sequence comes from Ixodes ricinus, assembly GCA_037355805.1. Classification (NCBI taxonomy): domain Eukaryota; kingdom Metazoa; phylum Arthropoda; class Arachnida; order Ixodida; family Ixodidae; genus Ixodes; species Ixodes ricinus. The sequence goes on from JAZHYW010056584.1 coordinate 14,956, forward strand.
AAGAGCGGGTGGGATCTTTCCTTTAGAGAATATTGAAAGCTTAATTAAGTTCAGAAGTTTGCAAGGCAATGTCAAAAAAAGTTTTTGTTTACAATGTTGCTTTGAAGCTTTATCTCACTACATATTGGTACACTAAATGCACCATTTAAAAGCAGCTTTGTAGCAAGGTTTTTTACTTTGTGGCCGTCAAAAGACCCAACAGATGCCAGTAAAGAAGAAACATCGCCGACAAGCTTCAGTGCGCCTTTGCACGAGCGAAAGACCGCTGGGGCATGAACACGCGCGTCCCGAGGCTGGCGCTCTGACCAACCGCCATTCTCATTCCAACTGATCTCGGCGCTCGGTCAGCCAGTTTGCTCCGAATTTAAAATGATGATTAAATAGCTTTTATTTTAAGTAGCATGGACGTCTGCGTGTTTTCAGCGCTACATATGTGACCCGGACTTGGACCTCTAGCTTCTCAACCGTGCCACATCTCTTCGACAGCAATGACGAAGTCTGGATCGCCAACTGGTTCCTCCACCGGTGATCCTATCTTGCCGGCTGCACACATCGCCACCGCAAGTTTCAAGCTGCCCGCCTTTTGGGATGGCGACGCGGAACTCTGGTTCTTGCACGTCGAGGCCCTGTTCCGTTGTCATCGGATTTCCTCCCAAAGGTCCCGTTTTGACCTTGTTGTAGCCGCGCTACCCCAGACCACAGCCGGGATTGTCCGTGACATCCTTCGTGCCCCACCAGACAATCCACTATATCACCTTAAAGATGAACTTATTCGCCGCACCACGGCGTCAGAAAAACGCCGACTTCAACAGCTCTTGACAACTGAAGAGTTGGGTGATCGATAACCAACGAACCATCTGCGACGTACGCATCAGCTACTCGGCGACAGACCAGACAGAGGCGAGGAACCAATTATCCGAGAACTATTCCTTCAGAGGCTCCCAAACAACGTCCGCATGATCCTGTCCGCTTCGGAAATAGCATCTACCGAGGCCTTGGCTCGCATGGCTGATAGAATCATGGAGGAGAATACACCTGCCATCGCAACTCTCTCTTCAACGACACCTTCATTGAACCAAGCGGTTGACCGTCTAGAGAGACTCAACGACGTCGTCCTACAAATTTCGAGAAAGATGAACCAACTCTCTTCTGAGGTGTCATCCCTCCTTATCAAGGAGTCATCTTTCTCAAGTAACCGTCGGGGATCATCGAGGTTCCAACCCAGAGCAAGCAGATCTCCTTCCACCGAAGCAAGCAGATCGTGCTGGTACCAGAAACGATTTCGCGACATGGCGCACCGCTGCATTCCTCCTTGTTCTTACCAGGGAAACTCCCCAACCACGCATGAAAGACGGCAAATGCCGTGGTACTTGATGTCAGCCGTCTTTTCTTTATCACGGAGAAGAATACGAAAATGTATTTTCTGGTCGACACAGGAGCGGAGATCAGCGTAATACCTCCAACTTCAGATGATCGCCGACACCGCCTAAACTGTTTGACACTTCAAGCTGCAAATGGTTCTCCCATCTCAAGGTTTGGGGAAAGATCGCTCACGCTAGATATTGGTCTTCGTCGCACCATTCGCTGGGTGTTTTTAATAGCCGAAGTCACTCGACCCATTCTTGGAGCCGACTTCCTTCGCTTCTTCAACCTTATTGTGGACGTGCTACGCAAAGAACTGACCGACGCGGGAACGCGACTCAGCATCCACGGGTTATACTCAGACGAACCACCGCTCAGTCCCATCATTTCAAAGGTCATGACCGATCCCCCTGGCACAACATCCTCGAAAAATTCCCCGCCCTCACAG
>JAZHYW010056585.1:0-56413 GCA_037355805.1 Ixodes ricinus
CGAGTTTCAACGCGGCGGAAACGAGTCATGATCTGTCCGGGAACGTCGCCTGCTGGACGGGGCCTACGCGAAACGAGTCTCGAGGAGTACGGACCCGGCGCCTACGTGTCTGCGCCTGCGGAGACAGGTCTCGACGCGCCCGTGACGTCAACGGGACGTGTGTGCGTGCGTGCGGCTTGGTGCGCTCCGGAAGGGGAGAGAGGCCGGGCCTAACTGCGGAGAAGACAGGTCTCGACGAGTCCGTGACGTCAACGGGACGTGTGTGCGTGCGTGGGGCTTGGCGCGCTCCGGAAGGGGAGAGAGGCATGACCTAATTGCGGAGGACCATGGCTACGACGCACTTCTGGCTACGACGCGGCGGACTTTGCTACGACGCACTTGACGGCGGGTTGCTGCTGCGCACCTGCTGCCCTGGCGGGGAGTGAGGGAGAAAACGGACCCTATATAAGGCGGAGCGCGAGTCTGCTCAGGAGTTCTCTCGGATTTGACGACTGTATCGCAACCATGTAATTAAACCGTTCGTTACGTTACCAATTCTCCCACCTCCACTGGACCCCTGGGTTCTTCACTTCGGGGAATGGTCGTCGTCACGAGCCAGGAAGCTCCCGGACGTGCGGCATAAACCCCGCCTCTAACAACTGGTTGGCAGCGGTTGGGATCGGACCATGCGACATCGTGCTACATCTGCGGGTGAGCGTTTGGACTTTGCTTTGAGATTCGCCAGGCTTCAGATTATGGGTAATTAATTTTGAACTGCTGGGAATCCTTAGTGTTTGACTCGTGCGCTAGGTTTAGGTACAACCTCGCGACAAGTTTTAGAACAAAGCCAAAGCTAAAGAGCAGCGATCATGGATCTAATGAGGTTACTGAGAACAGATTTATTCTGTTTATGTGAAGAATTGGGTGTGGAGGTGGAGCAAAAGATGAAGAAATCTGAGATCAGTAAAGCGATTTCAGAGAGCGCAGAAGTAGAGGAAATTAAAATTGCGTGGGAACTGCTTCTGAACGCTAAGAGCGAGGCTGCAGCGAGAGAGGAACGAGAGCAGGCTGCAGCGAGAGAGGAACGAGAACGAGAACGAGAGCAGGCTGCAGCGAGAGAGGAACGAGAACAGACTGCAGCGAGAGAGGAACGAGAGAGCGAGAGCAGACTGCAGCGAGAGAGGAACGAGAGGGAGCAGGCTGCAGCGAGAGAGGAACGGGAACGGGAGCAGACTGCAGCGAGAGAGGAACGAGCAGCGCTAAAAAGGTTAGAGTTAGAGATGGAACAACAGCGATTAAACTCACAGAACAGTAGAGTTGGGACTCCGGTGCGAGCAAGTGAGACCGAGTCGTATCAAATGAAGAAGCTCATGCAGCCGTTTAAAGTTGGGGAAGACGTGGGCCTGTTCTTAGTGAACTTTGAGAGGACATGTGAGAAGTTGAGCTTCGCCCCAGAAACGTGGCCGCAACGGCTTTTGACTTTGTTGCCCTGTGAGGCTGCAGAGGTTGTCGCGCGCCTTAGTGCTGGAGACGCGGACGACTACGACAAGGTGAAGTCCAGCCTTTTGAAACGGTACCGCCTTTCTGCCGAGGCGTTCCGTCAAAGGTTTAGAAACGCATCCAAAAAGAGCAGCGAGGGCTACTCGGAATTCGCTTACGGGCTTAAAACCAATTTGATAGAATGGTTGAAGAGCGAGGAAGTGTACGAAAGCCGAGACAAGGTAGTCGAGTGTGTGTGCCTCGAACAGTTCTTTCGTAGCATTCCGCAGTCAGTCAAGCTCTGGGTGCAGGACAGGGTAGGAGTCGACACTGTCGAAAGGGCCGCTGAGCTAGCCGAAGAGTACGCAACGCGTAGAAAGCTGAGCGGAGAGGAAAGCGAACCCGGCCGGAGCGATCAGCGCAAGACCTTCCGACAGGGAAACGGCTCGCGAGAAAACGGGCCCGAGAAGCCCGAAGCAGGACAAAAGGTCCCAGAAAAGAGCGCAGAACACTCGAACGGAGACGAGGCGCGGAAAAGCCAAACAGGGCAGTTCGAGGCTAGGAAGCCGTTCCTGTGCTACAACTGTCAGGAGCCGGGACACACAGCGGCCAGATGTAAGAAACCGCGGGTTGTGTTCTCGACCGTGACCGGTAGTGACGAGGACCTGGAGCTCCTTCGTCCCTATCTTCACGAGCTCCAGGTAAACGGAAAGCCGTGCAGGGTGCTTCGTGACAGTGCAGCGACGATGGACGTTGTTCATCCGTCGTATGTAACGACATCCGATTTTACTGGAAAGGTAGTTTGGATCAAGCAGCTGCTCGAAAAGCACAGTGTCTGTCTGCCTATGGCGACGGTAAGGATAACTGGCCCGTTCGGAGAGCTAGTGACAGAGGCGGCTGTCTCGCAAACAGTCCCGTTGGAGTATCCTTATTTGTTTTCTAACCGGTCAGAATTCCTGCTGCGCGAGAGGGGTCAACAACTGGGAGAGGGACTAGTTCAGTCAGGTACGAGGTCCAAATCGCGTCAGCTCGCCCCTTTGTTGACGAGTGATCCAGAGCCAGAGGCAGCTGTCGGGGAGCAGGCACTACCAGAGTTCGAGGCAGAGAAACGGGATGAGAGGGACCAGGTTGTAGAACAGCCTGACCTCGTAGCACTAGAAAGTGTACGCCGTCCCAACGAGCCGGCGAAAAAGGCGGAGGAAGACGGGATCAGTGAAAGATCTCTCGTAGCTCCGGCGTCACGTAACTTTGGTCCTCTGCTACGAGCAGACGGAGTGTCTTTGACAGTCGAGCAGAAGAGCGACCCTAGTGTGTCAGGGTTTCGCGGTACAGCTCAGGAGATTGCTAGGACCAATGTGACGGGGCATGAAAAAGGCGGATTGTTTTATCGGCGCTATAAGGACCGCATTTTCACGTCTAGAAATCACGTGAAAATCGATCACTACGACTTCAGGGCAAGAAAAAGGAAAGGCAAATTTAACGGCAATGCCGATGGGTTGAGCAGATTTTTCTGGCATCACGAAAAACAGTAGGGATGATCTCAGAGGTCTCCGTCATCCACGGGAATGAGGATCAAAGTGGGGGCACTTCGTTAAAACCCCAACAAGACCTCACAAATTGCAAAAAGTTTTTGTCTTTTGTATTTTGTTCATAGTGACCTCTTTGGAAAAATGAGTTGTGTTTTGGCGACAGCGGGTCTCGATACCCGCAATTGTCCTAAGGTTTTAAATTTGTAGTTTTTTTGCAAATTTTTGTAATCCGTAGTCCAGTCTGGCGGGTCTCTGGCGAATTCCGAGCGTTTGACTGCGGTGTGGCGTGGTGTTGTGTGGGACGTTTCCGCTAATGCCTCCGTTGTAAGAGGTTTGGGAGTTTGTTGGGTGCTTGCAGCGTCTTCTCAAGGCCTACTCCAAGCCCACCTCTTCAGGCCAGCGATCGTACCACCGGCCTTTCGAGGTTTCCCTGGCCCCGGAGGGGCTGTTAAGAATGGAACCTTCGGCGACCTTCTTCCGAGTTTCAACGCGGCGGAAACGAGTCATGATCTGTCCGGGAACGTCGCCTGCTGGACGGGGCCTACGCGAAACGAGTCTCGAGGAGTACGGACCCGGCGCCTACGTGTCTGCGCCTGCGGAGACAGGTCTCGACGCGCCCGTGACGTCAACGGGACGTGTGTGCGTGCGTGCGGCTTGGTGCGCTCCGGAAGGGGAGAGAGGCCGGGCCTAACTGCGGAGAAGACAGGTCTCGACGAGTCCGTGACGTCAACGGGACGTGTGTGCGTGCGTGGGGCTTGGCGCGCTCCGGAAGGGGAGAGAGGCATGACCTAATTGCGGAGGACCATGGCTACGACGCACTTCTGGCTACGACGCGGCGGACTTTGCTACGACGCACTTGACGGCGGGTTGCTGCTGCGCACCTGCTGCCCTGGCGGGGAGTGAGGGAGAAAACGGACCCTATATAAGGCGGAGCGCGAGTCTGCTCAGGAGTTCTCTCGGATTTGACGACTGTATCGCAACCATGTAATTAAACCGTTCGTTACGTTACCAATTCTCCCACCTCCACTGGACCCCTGGGTTCTTCACTTCGGGGAATGGTCGTCGTCACGAGCCAGGAAGCTCCCGGACGTGCGGCTCAAACCCCGCCTCTAACAAGGCACTCTATAGCGCGCGGCTTTTTATTGAGAGAGTTTGGCCATACATCGGTTTGAATGGGCCAGAATCTCGGGGCCACCTACAGGCCACGAAACAGCCCCCTAACGGTGGTCGTGTGCTCTAAATTTGTGACACGACTAACTTACAACCGTTTGGTGTCGCGAGTGATAAGATTTAACTCTCGGTGACTGAAAACTTTGCGCATGTCAGGTTTCCATCACGCCAATATTCAAGTGTCGCGACTCCAGCGACCTATAGTGGACGCCACTATCGGGCAAATATGGCGGTCGAATCCAGGTCGTGCCGTGCCATGTGCCAGCTCAACGCACAACGCTGGGGCATCAGCGAGCGGGAATTGGACTCCAAATGGTTCGCCCCGCTTTTTATTCTCCACGTTTCGAACCTCCGGCGATGTGTTGGGGTAAGCGAGCTTCCAGAGGCTTGACTTTCTTCGAGGAAACGAGGAAAGGACTGCCCACTGTCCTTCCACTGTGCTGATGAACGTTGAGAAACGCAGAATGTCTGGCTCACGCGGTTCCATAGGTCGCGTGCAGAGCAACCTGGGTCACAAGGCGATACTATACGGTTACGACACAGACACCGGTAGAACTGTTCTGTCGCGCAATCCACCGACAACATGCAAACACGGAAGCCAGAAGAGACGAGCAGAAATCACGAAAGGACCTGGTCTGGCCAGTTCAGTGTTTTCCCGCTAGATGTCGTTCGTTTTGCTTCAAAGGGAACTTTGAGAGAGAGAGAGAGAGAAGTGTTGAAAAGAAGGAAGCCTGGAACTTATTAACCACACCGTCGATTGGGGGCAAGCCAGTTCCAGGAGGGGTGGGAAAGAGGGGATCAAAAGAAAAGATCAGAAAGGTGAAGAGGGAAGAGAGAAGGTATCTTGGATGAGGTCACAGTTACTTGATTAGGTTTGTCCACTACTGTATATCTATTCACAGCACTGTGGGCACTGTTACAAGCGGTCCAGTAGGCAGGTATCTTCCAGGAATAAAAGAAGGTAAGAAAATGTTGCTAGCGAAAGGGAACTTTGAAGCCCGCTTCAAAGGGAACAGCCACAAAATCATCATCATCATCATCATCATCATCGCGAATAGACGCTTTACACACGCGCCAGAATACAGCCGCCATTGCTGACCTTCTCTTGTGTTACCGACATACCGAGCCACTGGAACGGCTGTTGACAAGCCTCCACAAGGCAATGCTGGGAAGAAAAGACAGAATAAAATCTAAGATGGCAATAACCTGGCCTGCTATGGTGATAATGAAGTGAAGTAAACGTAATAAGGGGAAACAAAAACTGAAGGTCAGTTATGGCGGCGCCCATGCACAGCTGCCTGCAAAGCGTCTATACTTCGTTTCACTTTATCTGCGAGCGAAGCCGAAGCTGAAGCCTGAGACCAGCGCTTTCTGCGTTTCTCCCCAGCTCGCGCGCTCGAGCGAAGCCTGAACGCACCACTGATCAGTGTAGCGTGCCTCAATGGCCTTCTGTTTAGGGCAACGTTACTAGAACCACTCAGTTGGGAAACTGCCATAGAGACTGCTCTGAAAAAGTGGCACCGATCCGTCCACGAGAACCGAGCTAATGGCGATCACAACGCCGCCATTTCTCCCGCAGCGGCCAGTCCAGGAACTGCACGTGACTTCAATTATCATTCTAATCGGCCATTTCGGGGCCAGAACAGATACTGTGGAAAGGGCTTCGAGGTACCGCCCCCGACTCCCAGGCGGACACGCCGCGGATTACTACTCGGTTAATATGCGCCTAGCTCGGGACGCGCTACCTGAAAGCACCGCTGAGGCACGGTTGTATAAAAACAATATTAATTGTACTGCAAAACTTGCAAACTAAAGATTTTAGAAAACAACACGCGCCCCCTGTTTTGTACTAATCTCCAATAAACGTTACTACAAAAAGAGTTTTTTTCGTTGGTTTTTACGCAAAAACATGCTTTCTAAAAGCTCAAGGCGACTACAGTTAAAACAAGTGATACAGAGTGGCGCTGTTGTCGCATTTAGCTCGGTCTCGGTGGACGCCAGCGGCCCAGGTTTCAACGGTGAGTTTCCCAACTGAGAGTTCTAGTAACGTTGGTTTAGGGTGATGCCACCCTTTGTAAGTACCCGATGCCGACAGCACGCTCACAGAGAAAATACAAAGAAATCGCCGGAAACAAAATGTCGCCGTAGCACAGTCAGCGCCACGAGCGCGTGCAGGGACACGCTCTTTCACGTGCTTCAGAACAAAAAATAAAAAGAAGAATTGGAAACAAAATGGCCAGATGTCATCACCCCAAGCAAAGCGCACATGAAGGCACCCTAGATCAGTGGAACCATAGCCTCGTGGAACGCATCGGAGCTTTCGTGCTCGCGCTTCCAGCTTTGCTTTCTGCTCGCACATAAGGTGAAACAAAGTATAGAAACAGCGTCTCAGCTGAGACGGGGAAAGAAAGCACTGCCAAAGCCAGCGCACGAGCCGAGCGGGGCTCCGCGTCTCAAGACGCTCGCGCGCCCCAGCCTTTGCAGTGCTTTCTCTCAGCCAGCCTCAGCTTATACGCTGTTCTAACCAAGCCGGGCCAGAGCAAGCTGTCACCGATACTACATCTGCACTAAACATCAGCAGTGCAGACAAAGGCATGGGCACGAGCGCGTGGATTTGGAAAGTGCCTCCATGCACGAGGTTCTTGTATGTACAAACAAAAGCATTTCGCTGAGCTAGGCTCACGCGCCTGTGCCTCTGTCTTTACTGCAGACATTTGTGAGATGGAGTAGAGGGGCCGAGATTGAACGCGTCTATTTCACGCTTTAAATGTCCTTTGCAATATTGTGACGTCGCGGTCTCCTGATTGGTCGACGCTGTGTCGTACCTTTGGTTTACGCTCTAACCGCGGGGGGAGTTTTCGGCTTGGCGGCGGCCTTTGCTCCTCCCATGTCCAAACTGGGAGGAGAAAAGGCCGCCGCAGATGGTATTGGCTGCGATTGCGGCTCTGGCGCGCAATCGCAGCCAATACCATCTAATGTTAACTGCACAAACTAAAAAAAAAAATCTAACTAATTAACGAATTTAACTTCTACAGTATCGCTTTACATAGTGCGTGAACGCGCTTAAAACCAAGCGCGATCAGCTGGCACGCACCCACGGATAAAAGAAGAACCCGACGAGCTAGGAGGACCGATTTTTGTGCCGCCTAGTGAGAACGCCTCTCACTAGGCGGCGCTAAATCTCGACCCTCAGCCGGGAGCAGGTTCTTCCCATAGGAAGCGCTCAGATGACGTGGTCGTAAGTATAAAGTTGGTCGTGGCCTCGGCGGCCGAAATTAAAATGTTTAATAAAAATATCCTATAACGAATCCTTATTTTCGTACCCATTTTGGTTTCGTTTTCACTTCACGGCATGGAAACATTTTGTACTATTGAAAATCATTCGGGAGAAGACGTTTTTGGTCTTCCTAAATAAGGGGAACCTGAAAACGTCCTCGAGACGTCTTTGAAAGGACCAGAATGTCCCGGCTAGATCCGGACGTCCCGACAACGTCTTCGTCAAGACGAAGACGTCTGGACCACCTGAGGACGTCTTCAGGACAATCTGCGTTATCTGGGCAGTTGTGTGCCCTATGGCGCATGGACCGCCGGAAACCTCCAGGCAGGGCATAGTCTGTGGTCTTTATTTTTTGGCTAGCCGCGGCACCGCAGAAATGCAGCAGCCCGTGCCAGGGACGCCCGAGGTGCCGCGTCTGAGTGAACATGATAATCTGATGAGTATATACATGCATGATGACAACGACGTGGATTGTTGGTATTGGGGAAGATGCAGTCCGATTCGCAGAAGTCCAGGGGGGCTATGTTGCGCGTTTTGGACTCCCAGGCGACTAGGGAGAAGGAAGTGACGTAGGTCTGAATGAACGTATCTTATACTCTGTTTCACCTTATGATGTACCGCAGGAAATGCTACAAGCGCGAGCTCCTTGCTCTAGGGCCAACGAGGTAGAGGGGCTTAGAGTGATAAACCGGAAGTTCGGAAGTGGCACCCCCGGTTGCCGCCATTTTGTACGCAAAAGTGACCACACGTCACGTGACCTCACAAGAGCCGTGACGTCACCGGTAAGATGGCAGCGCCCAGAGCTGGGGAATGCGAGTTTGTTCGGTGCGCGGTAGCCGCGATGTGTAGCTGCTTTCCGACGACTTCGGTCTTCTTCGTGCTCGCTGACGCAGGTATAATGTGAAAATATGAAGAAATGAGACTTTATTACCTTTTTCCGCAAGATCGCCCTGTATCATCTGGATATTAACACCTGCGAGACAGCATCAGCCGTATCGCCGTACCGGTGCTCGGATTCCCGGATGTGTTCGAGGGTCGATAGAACTTTGAGTGCTTTTAGCATGCAATTTTCGCTTTCTCTTAGCTTTGTTTGAACGTTGGAATGTCTGAGAATCGACGCGAAATGTATACGTCGGACGTAGGACCTAGGGGAATTCGTTTCAGCCCTAGGTAACTGCATAATCACAGCCAACTTTTAGCGAGGAAGCTCCTGCGATCTTTACGTTTTGTACTTATAAACAATTTTACGATATAACTCCTAGCATAATATATTCGCATTTTTCTAGCTTCGTTTGAACGTCTGAGAATCGAAGCGAAAGGTATACGTCGCGTGAGGACTTAGGGGAAGTTGTTTCAGCCCTGCGTCACCGAATAACCATAGAAACTTTTAGCGAGGAAGCTCCTGCGATCTTTAACCTTTTGTGCTAATCGACGATTCTACATTCGATCGCTTTTCTTCCTTTTTTTGTGAGTGCGAATTGCACACTTATTTTCAGCTGCGAGGATGACGTTTTTATTGAGTGGGGGATGAATAAATCGTTGCAGGCACCTGCTTCAATGCTATTCGACTTGCTATTTTTGGTGTACGCATAGATTAATTGCACAATTTTCTCTTTCGTAGGTTTTTTTGCAGCAATACTTTTTTTTCACCAAGAGTGCATTGTATTAGTCGGTCAATTATTTACTTGTTCTAGTTACCTGTACAAGATGATTCATATTTGTGTTCACCCCTTGCCCGAAAAGCAGTCTTGTTGAAAAATGTTGACTACCATTCCTTTCGGTCTCTTCAATAGACTTCTTTCTAAAGTGTGGGCTGCCTATACTTCGTATTACCATAACCTGGAAAAGGGCAACCGCCACAGCCCCCTCGTGCCAATCAGATTGACGGAGTGAAGGCATGTGAGAAATCTGTGCTGACGAGCACTCTGATGATATGTTGTCATGTGCCTCTCTCCAACATGCATATTGACTCACCAAGACTGTAGCCTTCGCCGCTTGCCAAATTGTGATGGAACGAATTACAGTAGCTACTACTCTAATTGCCCAAGGCCTTCATACTTTGGGCATTTGTTCGACAAGAATGTTATGTCCGCCATCACTGTGAACTCTGCTGAGCGCCTATTGGACTCGAATGCTGCATTAGCGTTCGACGTGAACTGGGGTATATTCGTGTGCTTTGCACCGAAAAAAAATGGCGACAGTTGTGTTGCTTGATGGGGTTTTGCAAAGGGTCTATTGTGTCATACGTATTGGAAGTGTCCTGCTATATAACAATGCATGAACACATACCATTAAACTAGATGCTCAGAGGTGTGTTTGTTTTTGCAACTAACAAGTTACAGTAGTGTGCTTTAATGTTATTATCATGTGCATAGTTTTAAGTATCCTCTCTGCAATGCCTACAAAGGCCCCTGGAGAGAATAAATTAATAAATAACATTTTCACATCACTGGAGTTGGTTTTCGGATGCGCCATATGTTCAGTAGAAGTGGAACGAGTGCAGCCCAATGCAGCCAGTCTGGTATGTCCCATTAATTAATATTGAGGGGTCAGAGATGCGAGTGTCCTCAAAAGTTCCAGCACGTGCGGTGAACACAATTCTTTGTGTAGAGACTCTGAAGACGTAAAGGCGAGCGGAAATATGTTTATTAGGTTAGTGTATCAAATATGTTGATTTCCACTTGATTACGTAATTATTGGTTCTTTGCAAATGGTTCTATAACGAGTTCTTTCTGCGACAGTCTCGTGTCAGGCGTTCAGTCATAGTATCTGTGCTGCTTGTTGTCGGATGATGCTCCTGGCACGTCGGTGTTCAGTTTGGTCGAGTGGCAACTTTGACCGACTGATGCCGTCTTGTAATCATACGTCATGTGCGGCCACTGACATCTGATGCACTGAAGCTGCAGGGCTGGCTTCTAATCCGCAAATTTTCCTGGTAGTTTTCTGCATCAATGCAGCAAGCTCGGGCGTGTATGAATGCTTCGGCGTTGGGGTGTCTCGTTGAATCGGCATTGAATAGTAACGGGTAGCCGATGGCGGTCGTCGTGACTTTGTGGCATAAGTCGCCCTCGGATCGTCAGATGCCGCTTCGCTCGAAGAAGACTCCAGATGAATAGCCTGTCGAACTTGTTCCGAAACAATCTCCGCGATCAAAATAAAAGCCGGGCAACTGATGGCAGGAAGTAGCTTCCTGGTCTCCTCCCGGACAACGTCGTGGATGTCGCGGATGCCTAGGAGGCTGGCATCGAAGTTGCAGCTGGACGACTCGAGTGTCGAGAAGCTGGGGAGTTGTTGATAGCGACAGGCTCGGGCCTGCAGTGTACATTCAATGTTGGAAGCCGCGGTGATATGAACCCTTCGACTGTTGTCGTGGAGTTGCGGACAAGGCTGCCGGAGGTGTTGTACCTCACATGAGGGACATGGGATTCTTAGCTTCTTGTCTTCTGTAACATCAGGGTTGGCGTGGGTGCTCGATCACGCCCAAAACATCTTCCACGAAGGCGGTGACGCTCTTGTTGGGGCCGCATCCTGGACAGAATCAGGAATTCGGCTCTCCCTGGTCAATGTTGGCTGATGAACGTGCACTTCAGCTCGATCGTGCAAACTTCCCACGACGTTAAGGAGGATTCGTGGTTCTCAAACCAGTGCCTGGCAGTTTCTTCCACGAGAAGTATAGGTTCTGCAGGAGCTGGTTGTCCGTCTACCCACTGTGGCGGGCGACACGGCCATATATTTCAATCCAGCCTTCGACGTCTTCACACACCTTGCGTGAAAGGGCATCGGAGTGCGAGGTGCGACGGGCATGCAAACGATGATGGGAGCGGACGCGGTTTGCTGCTACAGGTTTGTCATTGTTGGCTTAGTCAGCTTCGCTTTTTCTGGCAAAAGACCGAATTCCGGTGGTTCTTGCTGGTATAGCAGCGACTGGCTCGGATTTCAGGTTCTTCGTGGTGCATTTCCAAGGTTCGTCCTTGCGGTACTCGCTCGTCTTGCGGTTTTTCTGCCGGGCTTGGGATAGGACTTGGTTCACGGCTCGCCGGGCGTTTAAGACGCGGGATAATCCGCCACCCGTGTCTTAATGTTATCGGGCAACTCGGCTGAGGAGCCGCCAGGGTCGACACAGAGTGAAGGGCTATGGGTAAAGTGCGCAGCACCTCCACCAGAACATACGATGACAGCTGAGCATGGCCTGGAACTTTCCAGAATAGTAAATATTGATAGAAAATAGGACTGGAGCAAGCATCTGTGACAATATAACAAAACAGACAGAAGAGAGTCTATCCTGACCACTAAAAAAGCTGCATTGTTTTAGAGGCATTCTGTTCGAATAAATCCTCTCCTTCGGGGTTTGGCGACTGCCGTGGACGAACTGAACTGAAATGGATGTGGAACCACTTTTCTGGTAATGAGCCGCTGCAGACTGTCGTCGCAAAGCGGCGTGAACGGGTGGACTGGGTAGGTAACACGCGCGATGAAATGTCCATACAGCTTGCAATTCGCGTACCGAGTGTTGATGAAACTTGTGTCGACGAAACGTGCGACAGACAAGCGGAATCAATACCAACTGCAACACCTGTGCTCCGTGAAAGTGCACGTCTACGCCAGAACAATTTAGGAAGCAGCACAGCATCACCTAAAGCACGGCACAGGAACTACCAACTTGAAGCACTTGAAGGCAGCTCTCCGGTGCGCCGCACAACCAAAGTGAGCCTTCGGTCATTTGAACGAAGCGGCACCACGATTGCACACTGCCAAGCACGACTCACGCAATTTCCGTCGCTAAACTGCGTATCCAAACATATTGCACACGCTTCGCTGCAGACCTCGAAGATTCCGATGGTCAACGAGAGCACAGAAACGTCGCCTTAAAATTTACTTGCGGTATCCGAATCAATCCGAGGTCCGAGCAACGTAGGGCCGATTGTCTCTTTCGTGGCAATATCCCCGTCGGTCACCAGCGAAATGCACACCGTTCCTCCTTCTGTTCACGTTATACCTACGTCAGACACCACGCTGAACTCTGAAGTCGCTTTCGACCGGCCTCATATGACGGCTTCCGCGTCTGAAATCAACTCGCCGACACGAACGACAACAAACAACGCATCCGACAAGCTCCGGCCCAGCTGGGACCAGCCGCTGCCTGGGCGCTGCCATCTTTCCTGTGACGTCACGTATTTGGTTTGGTCATGTGACGAGTGGTCACATTTGCGTACAATGGCAGCCGCCTTATGGGGGTCACTTTCGAGTGCAGACCGGAACCCCGGTTTATCGCTCTAAGCCCCTCTACCTCGTTGTCTAGGGCACATCTCGGCGGCACAAGCTCCCAACGCTATGAGCTCGCGCTTCTAGCCTTAGTCTGCGGTACAACATAAGGTGAAACGGAGTATAGGGGGTTTTCACTGGCCGCCATATTTGAGGTCACTGTTTAGAGCGCATGCTCAGGTGAACGAGCCCGCATTAATAGGCTGCCAAGACCGGCAATTTTGATGGTGCGGGGTGCACGTTGCAAAACAACTATGGAAGCTCGCCGTCAGCACGTGCTCAGCATTAGCGCACACAGATATGGCCACCAGTGAATACACCCTATAGCAACACCACGCATCGCGTCATCAGCGACTCCACCAATCAACATCCAAAGAGCCTTGTTGACGTCAATTCCTTCTCCCTAGTCGCCTGGGAGTCCAAAACGTGCAACATAGCCTCCCAGATCTCGTGGAGGCGGGTTGGGCGGGTGAGTAGCGAGCCATGGGGATCTGGCACGCCGTTCGGTCGGTGCATAAAGGAGCCCGAGGAACATGATGACGCTGTTGCTCACTGGGGTGCACTGGGGTTGAAGCATCAGGCTTCAAGGAAGTAGCCCAGCCAAAGTAGAAACTGCCGCCTCCAAGGAACTGAGGCCCGGGGCTCTGATTGAGGCACCACCGTCGCCCGGTGTATCATCCTCTCAACGTCGTCGTCGTCATCTTGCATACTGACCTTTCGACGCCTTTCCCGCGTATCAATATTTGTAATCTGTAATCAATCAGCCCCGGCAGCTTGCCGCACAATTTTGAGCTCAAACGAAACAGACAAAACTGAAACGGAGGAACGGGGTAGGGGTGGTGTTCCATTTACCCTAGTCAACAGGTGAAAAAAAAGTGTAGTGTGTTTCGGCGTTTTGCCGCAGCAGGACGCCCATTACATGACTCTCCTCTTATCCGTTGCTTGCCGCTTAACCTGTTCACCTTCGGCGGCCGCGTCACGTGACTATCTGCCAGGCTTTGTCAGTATAGAGGAGGCTATGATTAACGAGATGAGGCACGCCTTGGCCTCTCACTGGGCCGGGCCCGGGCCGGGCCTGGACTGATCGGGTAGGCTACCCAATGGGCCGGGGCCGGGCCTGATCAGGTAGTCTTCCCATCGGACCGGGTCCGGGTCGGGTAAGACAAAGAGTCAGCGAGCCCGGGCCGAGCCGGGCCTCAAAAAGTAGGCCCGTGCAGGGCTCTAGTCCCGGTGGTTCCGACAAGCACTGACGTGACACGTGACATCAGTGCTTGTCGGAACCACCGGAACCATCAATCCCCGAAAAGCATCCCTCGTGTAAATACCCCTTTAGTATCAGTATTTTTCGTTAATACTATCTAAAAGATAGCGTTCCCAATTTATTTGTGCACCAGTTGTCCATCCCCAGATTTAATTTTTTTGTTTACTTAACATTTGTGCTTACGCATTTTGATCATGCTGTTACGCCTATGGTTATATTAGGTGTTCACATTGAGCGTGCGTTCATTGTTTTACTGACCCTTTATTCCACCCTGAATTCATGCTGAAGGCAGAGGTTGACGTTTAAACAGTACACGTTACAAGCCGAGCTCAGTACAGATTTCCACAGCCTGATCCCTCTCCCGCTCCAACTCTCTGGACGACTGGTCGAGGCAGGCACGCAAGTTGTCTCCAATGGTTAGGCCCTGGACGATCCTCCAGGTTTGCTTGTTGTCGATGAAGACAGGGTACGTGAACACGATGTCTGTCGCAACGCCGTAGGTTCCGTCGCTGAAAACGGACATCGACACAAACTGGCCTGGGGGTAGGCCAATCCACCAGTCCCTCATCTGGTCGCACGCAGCCTTGGCTCTGGACATTAGACCCGGTTGTTTTGTCAGTTTCTGGAGTAAGCTCTCTCGAAGGCGGACGTCCTCGGGAAGTCCTTCGTCCAGGTAGTCTTTGCTGATCAGGTCCGAGATTCTGTACCGCCGGGCTTTTTGACGACAACGCTCCTGCTGTAGTCCGGGTAAAGTGTAGTTCCCTTGTTACCCCAGACGATCATGTTGATGATCTTGTTGGGTATCACGCCAAGTTTCTGGGAAAGCATTGTCACGGCACGATTGTGGTTGAGTCGCGCGAGACCCGTGAAGTTTTCGGATGAAATGCTTTTGGCATATCTGTAAAAGCAAAAAATAAAAAATAAAATCTTACTAGTTGTTTTTTGCTTCACCAAAGTTATTTTACAAACAAACATATTTAGATCAAAATTAACTTGAATGGTAGTGTATCAACTGAAATGAGTATGTAAGAATGAAAATTATCGAATAGTGCGTTGATCGAGTGCTTCATTTATCTACCGAAGAACCCAGAATAAATTTTCGCTATCTGGATTATGGAACTGGAAATCTGTGAAGGCTTCTATACGAATTTCAGTTCTTTTTTATTTATTCTTTTTTTCTAGAATGTGGATTCCGGCTTTCCAGAAACAAATTGTCACTTCCATAATCCAGATAGTGAAAGGTTATACTGGGTTTTTCGTAGAATGGCGAATGAACAATACGGTAGCTGACACGCGTATTTGTTGGCATCTGCAGTAAAACACTTAAGAGCAGTATTTCATGACCCATTTCTTGAGGGCCCATAGCTTCAGAAAGATGCCTGAGCGCAAAAATTAAATCTGAGCACAATTACGTCTTGAAGGTCAATAACCTACTTTTCACAGATGAACGTGTTCGTCTGGACGGGACTACTGAGACAATAACCTTGACCATCTTCTTAGCATAGGCGTCAAGGGCCTTGCCATGTCCGGCATACGCTTGCACGATCCTCTCGAATGCGGCCCTGTCATCATCTGCAGTCACGGAATCGTTAAGAGAACGCGAAGTCCACGTTCAAGAAGGCTACTTCGTCTTCCCCCGTCGGAATTACTTGCTTAACGAGAGAGTACGAACAGTCTTCGATTTCCATGGCTATTCCGTGAAGGTCCGAGATGTTTTCTCCTTCGTCGTACAGGTGAAGGAACATACTCTGGTCGGTGCCGAACACGTCGCCGCGCGCCAGAGGAACGAGCATGAGGTAGGAGAGGTCCGAAGTCGCGGCAGTCAACAGAACGCGGATGGGTTCTTTGATTCCCGTCACATCCATCACAGACTTGGCGAGGGTCGAACTGCCCAACCTGCTGATGAACTCTCGCTCGCTCATGCAGGGAAAGATCTTGCAAATAGGGGATCCTGTCGACGGGGATGATTCGCCAGATCGGTACTCGCCCTTTGTGCTTGGCACCCCGGAGGGGAATGTCTGGATTCGGTTCGCTTTCAACGTTTTTCGGGGACAGCGGGGATTTGAGCATGGTACTGGTGGCACCCTGGGCCATTTCTTCGTCGGACACCGGAGAATCGGTGGACTTTCGGCGCCCTTTATCAATCGGGGACTTGTCCTTAGCGTCTGGATCATCGGTCTGGCGAAGCGGAGGGTCGGCGTCTTGCGATCCACCCGGTATCGGTGAATTCGATCCCTTGCGGCCCACTCCCACAGGCTCATTGGTTTGTTTCGGTGATTCCTTATCCTCGGACATTTGTTTCTTCCTTGGTTTGGGCACGGTGGACGGAGGAGGTCACAGCGGCGTTTTCTTGGATGATTCAAATGCCGGCTGGGCCGACGCACCACCGGGCAAAATCTTCCTCTTCTTTTCTTGGTCGCGTTGTGCCAAGTCGGTCGCCGCGATTAGTGAAAACTTTTATTGTTGCTGTTAAACCATGTTAAACAAAAATTATCGATTAAAAAGTCATTTACTAAATTGAAGTTCGAGTTTGTAGTTTTACGATGAATATTACTCGATGATACCCTCCCAGAGCTGATCGAAGAGTTATGCCTCCAATTACCCGAATCAGGCGAAAGTGCTGCGCTGCCGGCCAGACCAGAGTTGTCCAGACAGGATTGTTGTTGACATTTTCGAGAGCTCAAAAGGCCAAGAGGTCGTGCTTTGTTGAGAAGCACAACTTTATACAGGGTGAAACAAGGAGACGGCAGGCTCTTTAAATCGACCGGAAAATTCGGTTTCTTAACCTATCGCGCTACGACTTTGTGCAGCGTTGCCCACAGATGGTGCATTTTTTTTGTGAAATTTGCAAAGAACGAACTTACCTGAGGGAAAAGTAAAGAAAGAAAAAGGCTTAGCTCCTATGGGAAACGCAGCGACGCCACCGGTCTGCAAACAACACGGCGCCGTTTCGCACGGGAGACGAAGAGATGGCGCAACGAACGCCACCAACGAACGAGCATACGGCGCCGAGAGCCGGCACTTTAGCAGACGATCCTTTCGACTCAAAAGCGGCTCGCGTTCCGCAGGCGGCGACAAGTCGCAGAAACAAAAACAGGCGCGGTAACAACAAGGAACTGCAGTTCCTTGTCTGCGAGACTACGCCGGCTCTCGGCGTCGTCTGCTCGTTCCTTGGCGGCAGTTGGCGTCACGACCGCTTGCGCCATCTCTTGTCTACCGTGCGAAACGGCGCCGTGTGTTTGCAGACCGGTGGCGTCGCTGCGTTTCCATAGGAGCTAAGCCTTTTTCTTTCTTTTACTTTTTCCTCAGGTAAGTTCGTTCTTCTGCAAATTTCGCAAAAAATGCACCATCTGTGAGCAACGCTGCACAAAGTCGTAGCGCGATAGGCTAGAAACCGAATGTTTTAACTTGCCGTCTCCGTCTCACCCTGTAAAACCAGCTTGAGCCTGTTTTTTTCTTTCTTTTTGACCCGGCAGGCGCGAGCTTTCGGCCACGTGTTCATCCCGTTCAACCGGCTGCGGAACGCTGAGCAAAAAACGTTCGGAAAAAGTACTTAGCGCAGATAACTGATTGTCTGCAGCGCCTAATATTTTACGAGCCTTGCGCAAAAAGCATGCACTTTGAAGACGCCCAGGCGACCCCGCTAGACTCCATGCTACTCAAGCCCCATGAGTCCCTGACTCCTACCTCCCGTCGTCTAGCTTTCCCGGATGACATCTGGGGTGACTGAGACGTCGCATCTATGAACAAACAACAAAGTGCCAAGAATTATCACCTCTTTTGTTCTTTAAATAAAGAGGCCTAAAAAAACGCTTGGAAATTAGAATTACCATATTTTTTTTATGGAAACATGGGGCTAAACTATCATTGTGCCGACACAACAATTGAAACATCAAATTACTCAGAAAGCAAATGAATAAATATTCCAGCAGGCGATGAATTCCAGCTGCAATCGTATTACTCGTATTCCATCTTCTTTGGCTGCAGCCAAGGAAAACTCGTAGTTTCTTCTTTTTCTTTTTTTGTGGGAGGCGCGTGTTGGTTCACGCACTCTGCTGCCGGATAACGTTCCACAACAATTATTCGACTGTGCCGCCACAGTTACGTGAGTAGTCTAATATCATTCGATGAGAAATGAAGGTGACAAGTTAAACATTATGTTCGTTTTTTTGTATACTGATAGCTTCAAAAAAAAAAAAAGCTCTCCTTCTAGGAGCGGGAAACATACCTCAGATTCCTAAGTTTATTGAGACTAGTAAAGCACGTTATAAGCCAAAACGTTCTATATTTTATCCAGAGGCCCTTGACAACAAGATTAAAATAATAATATTCATCGTTGTTTTTTAACACCAAACAGTTAAAACATTACAGAAAGGGCGGTGCTTCCGAATGAATCACCTAAACCTTTTGGTGAGCAAAGAAATAAAAGGGGGGGGGGGGGGGATCATGATGAAAAACAGCGCACAGAGGACAGGACAACAGGAAAGAAACAGATATAACACACAGCGCATGTGTGTTCTATGTATTTATTTTCCAGTTGAGGGTCATTCCATGCCAAAGGAGACGAGGCAAAAATTTAAGATAGCCAGAAATCGCGCCAACTCGGCGTTGGCGCGATTTCTAGCTATGTTAAATTCTTGTCTTGGCTGCTTACTCTTCGGCTATTCTTGCTGCGAGCCCATGCCAGCTCCTTTTGCTTAACAACTTCCAAAATGCCAGCATTGAACCACGAAAGGTCAGGTTTTCCCTGCAATAATAAACAGATTACAGGTATCTGGTGTGATCCCCACTGGCCTAAAAACTGCACTTGTCAAAGCAATATTTAAAGGGGGATCACCTGATTAGCCAGAGTGCTATCGTCCCATTTCTGTCTTGCCTTGTGTTGGAAAGATCTTAGGAAAGCACCTGAACACTGTGATGCCCAGCTTTATTCGGAGTTCTGACATACTGTCTCGTAGCCAATGTGGCTTTATAGCTGGAAGGGACACCCAGTCTTGGCTTGAAGATTTTTCAGACTTGATAATATAGGCATTTGATGGAAACTTTTCTAATGCAATATTTTTCTTTTTATGTTGCCAAAGCCTTCGACATTATCGGCCACAAGGTGCTGCTTTATAAACTATACAATTCCGGCTTTCGTGGTCATTTTTTGCTCTGCGTAAAGGCTGTAGTAAACTTTAAAAGCGCTCGAGTAATGCTACATGCTGGTGTCCCGGAGGGCCTGCGTTTTGTAGCCTTTAATGTTTAATCATGTTAATAATATATCGGCCAGGTCGTCTACATGCAAAAATATTTCAGTATGCAGACGACACTGTCTTAGTGTCTAGTTACCTCGATTTTCATCAGGTTTATTGCATCATGACGCTCAGCAAGTAGTGAACTGGTTTCTAAAGAATCCTGCGTTCGGCGTAAAAATTTACATTACAAGAATACATTTTTGTAATCATCTCGTGAGTTTGACAAGACACGGAGACTTATAAAAGAACTCCGCGAGATTCCTGTTAAGGCAACCAACGAAGTGGAGATTTGTTTTGGACGCGATGCATTCTCACTGGCAAACGACTTTAATGCATATTTCGCTTTGTTTTCGGGAGTTGTCAAAGACCGGGAGGAAAGAACCCTAATATGAAAGAGAAGCGTAGCTCCGTCCACTTTCCTTCCGTGCTTGGACATGCAGGAGTTTTATTCTTTAATGTCCGGCCTCAGCTCCAACGAACCGGCCAGTGGCAACAACATTGGGATGGGTGGGCTCCGAAGAAACTTTGACGCCTTATGTGGTGTGATACTCATCATTCTAAACGAAATACTAACTTCTGGCTGCAAACCTGAAGTCTGCAACAGATTAACCCGTTATTCAAAGGTGGGACTAGAGGAAAGGTTGGAAGTTATCGCCTAATATTAATTTTCCCTTCGTTGTGTACTATTTTGGACTAGCATCTGTTTAACGTTATGACCTCAATATTTAAGAATCATAACCTAGGTCATCCTTCCAATGCGGTTTTCTCCAGGGTCGCGGCACACAGCCTCAAATGGAGGAGCTATCGGACGTGTTGAACACCAGTTTCGACAATAATCAAATCTCCTATGCTTTGCTTTTTGGTGCATCCAAGGCGTTCGACACAGCTAGTCATAAAATACTGCTTCAGAAACTGAATCCTTATGATTTCAGAGATCCATTTTTTTTTACTTCTTACAGACTTTTTAACTAACCGGTACTCAGATGAATTTGGTTGGTGTCAGAAAAAGTTTTGGAAGCTTGGCCGAAAGCGCGAGTGCCACAGGGTTATATTTTGTCACCTCTATTATTTAACCTATATATTTTTGACGTACAATCTGAGTATTCAGAACTGTACCCTTCATCAATACGCGGATGACACCCTGCTTTTATCTCGGGATATACCATATAGCACCGCAAAAGATATGCTGCAAGATGATGCTATACGCCTTTTTGGATTGGTTTGCCTCAAATGTTCTTAATATCAATTGCTAAAAAAGAAAATGTTTCTGGTTTTCAAACCCGCTAAGGAGTGTTTGCTTAGATAGGCCCTTGCTGCTCAGTACGTCCTGTTGTGCAGATTGTACATGTGTTCCTGTTGAATATGTTTGTGATGTTAAATACATGGGAATTATGTTCGGTGCTCATTTATCCTGAATCACGCAAATGGCAAATATTTGCAAAAAAACCAAAAAAAAAACCGTTCGTTTTCGTAAATTAGAAACCAACACGCTCAACCCTCTACACAATAAAATGAGAAAAAGTATCCCGTATATTGTATTCTATTAAGGTGTTTGTCACGCTCTCGATTAGGATACTTATTTTGCAGATATTGGGATACAGTATTTTAAGTATGAGTTTATACATAAAGTTACATAATTACCAACGCGCTCACTAACAAGTATAGTATATCAAAGGGCCCATGAAACAATTTATACATCGAGAGAACGTGCACCTTATTACCTTTTTTTTGTTTTTGTTTACTTTAGCACAAGGACCATAAAACACGACCACTTCTCTTGAAATGCCGCGAATGCGCTGCGTAACCGCAAAAAACAAAAAGGAACTATTTCTTGACTTGACTTCACATACGGCGGCCATAGGAACTAACTTTGTGGCATCACGGCGGGTGCGGTTATTGAGATCGCGTTTGAACAAGTATATTCTCCGTTTAATGGTAACGTTTAAAAATGATTTCGTTCCAACATAAACAAATAAATCAAAGTTTTAGATTCTTGTTCAGAACACGAAGTTGTCGCAGCGCCATCTATCCGGAGTAAGTCAAAGCATCCCCTCCCGCTGCCTAGCAACGTTGGCTGGCTGCTACCGGACGAGCGGTGTGATCAACGCGATATAAAAACCAACGTTTTTAGATGTATAGCGGGTTTCACATGCAGCGATTTTGGCCCTAGAGCGGCGCGATTTCTGCCGTCGCGGCGCTCTGGCCAGCCGCAGCGGCAGAGCGGCACGGTTCCAGCAGCTGGTTAGAAATTTTTCGCCGCGGCAGAGCGGCAGCTCTCCAGCTGGCCACTCACAGCGCGTTGGAAAATCACGTGACAGAAGGAGAAACAGTGCGGGAAAACTGGCGCATAGGACGGCGGCATTTTCACGTTCTTGAAGCTACGACAAGCAGAGAAAGTACGCAAACGACTGCGTGGCGTTCCTTTTTTTTTTTCGGCGGTTCGAGCTTCTTTTTTTGGCAGTGGCGTCGGAACTAGGGTGCCTTCATGCGCGCTTTGCTTAGGGTGGTGGCATCTCGCCATTTTATCCCACACGTTTATTTTTATTTTTTGTTCAGAAGCGCGTGAAAGAGCGTGTCCCTGCACGCGTTTGTGGCGCTGACTGTGCTATGGCGACATTTTGTTTTCGTCGATTTCTTTGTATTTTGCCCGTGAGCGCGTGCTGTCGGCATCGGGTACTACAAAGGGTGGCATCACCCTAAACAGAAGGACATTGAGGCACCCTATTGGCGACGTGCGCGACCGAAAGCGTCGCTGTGGTCGGCCGGCCATGATTGGCCGAATGCTGACTATGACGTCAGGAAAGGATTTCTCGTCGACGAAAATAAGACGAATGTAAGAGCTTGAATTTTGATGGTGTTGGCAGTGTCGCTTTGAGAGGGTGATGATTTCAAGCCTCCACAATGCTCATTGCAAACACCATCGAACTTGTTGTTCACAATGTAATGACGTCACGAAAGGGAGCCATGGGAGGGCGCCACCAAAACATCTCGCCGCTAATACTTCGTCTCACCTTAGCATGGACTAACCGCGAGTGCTGGTGCTAGCGCAGGCGGCTAGCCGTGACTGCCTTGACTGGAGCACTTGCTGCACGAGCACTCGTGCAGGCGCCGAGGCTTCATTCAGAGCAACTATCTCGCGCTTTTAGCACGCGCGGCTAACAATAGTCCATACTAACGTGAGACGAAGTATAGTCGGAACTGTTCAGGAGATTATGGAGAAGGGGATTGCTGTCCCTTCACTCGGAATATGTTTTCTTAGCATGCGGCTCTTTACTTTCCTCGCCTGAGTACCAAGTGTGGCGAGCGCAAGAGACGCTAATCGGAAGCGGCTCGTGCGAGTGCTAGTAAGAAAATTAAAAGACGAAGAAGAACTGAGCGACATTAACGTGTCTTTTCGAACACAGATCGTCCACCAAGTAAGAAAATGTATCGCGCCCAGTTCAATGAACTGCTTATAAGTGAAGTGTCGAAGCGTCGGGATCGTTGGGACGCGCAGCTCAAAACATTTAGAAACAATGGGACCAAAGAGAAACTCTGGGAAGAGGTGACTGAGGCCGTGAGCGATCGCATCTGCTTGCTGCAAGCAACATTGGCCATCGCAACGGCAGAAAACGCTCGTGTGAAATGAAACCTCGCGATCCGTGCCGCCGCTCCGCTAGCGGCAGCGATTTCGGCCGTGGAATCGCTGCATGTGAAACCCGCTTATCAGTCGACAAGCTCCGCGGAAGAGCGGCGTTCCAAAACGGTTCTTCATTGTGCCGGCATGCGAGCAGATAAGGGCGAATAGCATTCCTAGCGCCACCAGAGCCAACGCCTCCACGGGCAACGGTGAAGGAAATCTTTTCAACGTCGCTCTTTTTGCGTCAAGTATGGCGCAAACTTCATGTTTACTATAAAACCGCAATAAAATATCTTTCCACCTCAGGTAAAGTGTATCCGACATTCCTCCGGTTTCGCCGCGTCTGTCCATAGGGCGGGCTGATAATGTAGCAAGCGCCGCCGAGCGGACGCGCCACAAAAGGCGACAGCCGTTTTCCGCAACTTATTTCTCAACTGACCCAGATCTAAAGGCTGAACTGCATGGGACGAATATGCTGCGAATAACCGACGAATTTTGCCCGGCGGCTTTTGCTCGGCGCGTGGAATCAACACAGTGGCTGCTATGTCGCGCGCAAAGCGAGCGTGCCGTCAGGCGGCGTTCGCCAGTTATTCGTCGCATAATTCGTTCCATGGAGTTCAGCATCGAGAACGCTGATAAAAAACCCGTTTCGGCAGCTGCGTGGTTCGTTTTCTTTCTCGTGCGCCTGGTTCGCCTGCCTGCAACTAGACTCTGTTTCACCTTATGTTGTACCGCAGCGAAGGCTAGAAGCGCGAGCTCATAGCGTTGGCAGCTGCCCTTGGTGCACGAGAGCTTGTGCCGCCGAGGTGTGCCATAGAGCAAGGAGCTCGCGCTTGTAGCCTTTCCTGCAGTACAACACAAGGTGAAACAGAGTATAGGAAGTATTCACTGGCGGCCATAGCTGTCTGCGCGACTGCTGAGCGCGTGCTGATTGCTAGATTCCTGGGTTCTTTTGCAACGTGCATTCCACACTGTCAAAATGGCCGGTCTTAGCAGCCTATTAATGGGGAGAGAGGGAGAGTCTGCTCTCGCTGTAGCACCGTCCACAGTGCTAAGGAGAGGACAAGACTGGAAGCCGCGTACCCCGTGGCCCGTCATGCGCACGTGACCCGGGAAACATTTGGTCTGTTCGATTCGGCCAGAAAGTTCTGAACTAGTTCTGTCCAAGTTCAGAGAAGTGCAGATGTCGTGCAGCGGCGGCGCAGAACCAGTGCAGCCGCCGCGCTAGGACTGGCGCTGTGATCGGCTTTCCGAGCGGAAGCGGTGGGTGTCGTCTGCATCTGTTGACTCTTGTTTCTCCACGCCACGTTGTATGCTACATTTAATTACTCGCTGTTTCATGAGGCCATTCGGTGTTTCCTTAGTTTTAAAGTATAATAACGGAGTCTTTTCTGTGAATATTTTTTTAATCGAGTGTACTAAAACGTTTTCTGTACGAAATGTGTTTCTGTCTGCGTTTTTAACTGCCGTTCGGTTCCTGTCGTTTCCATAAGCGTTCGTGTCCTTCACATTCATTTAGTAATAGTAGATTCATTCCAAGTCTCTCGAGTTTTGCATTTCGACGATAGGTTCGCGGCATCAGGATGATTTCGCGTCGGGAGTCACTGGCGCCAGCGCGCGGTCGGTAGTGGTCACCTCGAAGACGAAGTCCTGACGATAGCGTTTTGGCCAAGACGGTTATCGAGCGTAACTTTGGCGTCAAGCTGAAGTGTTTATTCTTATTCTCAAGAAAGACCTGCGTGCAACCACCAAGCCAATGCTGATTCTCGGCGTTTTTCCCAGGCCCGTTAGTGGGCGTCCACAGATACCAGCGGACAAAGCTTGCAGTATTATGCTCAGCTACAGGGCATGCGATGGCCAATGTACTAATTCCCAGACCTCCGCGATGTATCGGAGTCGTCAGTATGCATCCCAGAGCGACTGAAGGCGGGTCCTGTCAAGA
Source organism: Ixodes ricinus (assembly GCA_037355805.1). Lineage (NCBI taxonomy): Eukaryota > Metazoa > Arthropoda > Arachnida > Ixodida > Ixodidae > Ixodes > Ixodes ricinus. The sequence continues at coordinate 24,756 of JAZHYW010056585.1, forward strand.
GTGCAATACCTTTCCCGTGTCTGTAAGGAAGAATATCAACACTGTGGATCCCCACATAGCATCAAAAAGAAACAATTGAAGTGAGCCAATATTTTAACACTTACCACCGGGAGCCAAACCTACGCGAGCAGGTTCCTAAAACGCTTTCAGAATATCATAATCAAGCAAATTCCTACCCTCGGTTATGATCTCTATTCTGCGTCCACGGGGGTACGTTATTATCATAAATGAGATTAAATACAACCTCCGTATCGGCGTTATTGTTTAACATCGCAGACATTTGAGCAAGAGCTGCGAAAAATGGCACCGCGAGCAGAGACGGACGAGGAGTGTCGTCTGCTATCGCCGTCCGCTCTTGTCATCTGCTTCTGCACGGACGCTGAACTGACTCGAAGGCGGTGCAAGATTTTGAGGAACTGGCTCTGAACTCGTTCAGAACTGGGATGAATCGAACGCGCCAGTGCAGCGGCCGTGGAACTTCCGGTTGAATCGAATGCACCAGTTCCTGCACTGCTGAACTAGTTCAGCCAGTTCAGGCGAATCGAACAGACCTATTGTATGAGTTGAGGGCATCCCCAAACGCCATCTTATTTGGCCGGAAGTCCGAAAATAGTTTCATGGGTCCTTTAAGGTATGGCAGTACTTTATTTGGAAACGGTTTTAGGTGATAGCATGACAGGATTGATGGTGTCTCGAAAGTTATACGCCGAGAAGCGTAGCTTACAACTCGGAATTTCTTGCAGAGGACAACTTGTTTAAATCACTTCAGTTGCTTAATTTTGAGACTCTATTGAAGCACACCATCATCACCAGGCACTATGCAAGCATCTTTAGAATTTCTAGCGTGTGTCTAGGTCTTTTAGAAGAAATCAACGGTTTGAGGTGTCCAGAAGAAGAACACGTTAGGGAGAAAGCGTAAGATCTTTTTATGTACCAAAGATATTTAATGAGCTTCACGAAGACCTACATAACATAGAATCGGTGCAAAAAAAAAAAGCTTACAAGTGTGTTTGCTGAGGCATCTTAATTTAGTAATTTGTGCCCAATTCCTATGTTATTGGATGTTTACAACGGTTACGCTGAAAAAACCAATAGAGAAAACAAAGTGTATCTTGTATTTATGTGATGTTTTGTGTATTTCTACTTTAGGTTTGATGGTATACTGTGGTGTCACATACTGTGAGTAATCACATTGAATTAACTTTTTTTACCTATGCTCATCAAGACGGTGTTCAGCATGCAAGCCCCTTTGATGAACCTGTGTCTGTACCTGGTTTTGTGTGTTCGTTCAATAAACACTATTATTAATATTCTTCTTATTATTATTAGATAAGAGACTCCCCAATTTTCTTACCTCAAGTGAATATTAGGATTCCCAGAGTGCCTACAAGACTGAATTCCCTTTTTATGCATCTAGAAAATTTAGTAATTTGTGCCCAATTCCCATGTTATTGGATGTTTACAACGGTTACGCTGAAAAACTGGACATATTTGACTCCAGCCGAAAGAATATCGACCACTCAATCAAAAACCTGTTCCAACTAAGGCAGAGCTCAAAGGTACTCAGATGTTACAGTGAATCGCACACAGATTTTTATTGTTTCTTGTGACTTTGTAGACACGTTGTTTCACTTTTGAAGCTCATGTACCCGACATTTTACTATAACGTTTGAACTACCCTATAATAATCACAAATTGTACGAGTAATACGTGGCCACTAACATTTGCAAGAAACTTCGTCGGTTTACACATTTTTTTTATTATCAGAGCCAAACTAAATCAAAGCTATCCAAGTATACTTACAACACATTAGACATCTATATTTTCAAAATTATCTATTTCTTTGCGCCTTAACGTAGCTAAGGCAGGTTAGATTTCAACTGGCACATAATCGGTTTTCGCTGTCATTCTGATCGCAGACAGCACACGGCGCCAATTACCTCGACAGCGGCGTCCTGCTTGCGAAAGCTGAAAACCTTTCCGATGTCATATTCTGCGCGTTTTACGTTCCCGCCATCAAGGATATCCCAAAGAAAGAAGAAGAAGCGGTGAGTGCCCAGAGTCTCGTCTGTATGAGCATTTGTTTAACCACCTGTGACTGGGTGGAGACCTACATGAATACAAAGTGGAAGAGAAAAAAAACTAGAATGACAGAAGGCAATGACTGATACATCTTAAACTAGAAGAATTCAAAGTCAAAGAGAAAGGAACAGAATGATAGAAGGATATGTCTCAAAGACATAAACGAAAATAATCCAAAGTCAAAAAGAATGGAACAGAAGCACAGAAGGAAACGTCTCAAAGTCTCCACCCAGTCTCACGTGATTTTTTAAAAAAGGTGAGTTTACACCAGCTCCCCTGCGCCATTACTATTTTATCGTCACTCGTCTGAATTCTGGAGTCTGTAAATTCTACGATCAGATGTACCAAAAGTTTGGGCAGGCGTGTACTCAGTGGTGTTGGAACCGGGAAGGCAGAGACGGCAATTGTACCCCAACCTTACCGAGCCAAGCAATTTTCCGACATATTTATGTAGACATTTCGGAGGAAGGTGAGGGCAATCCTTCTCTCCACAGCCATAGAGAATTGCAGGCAGAGCTATACGCAGCCTCACAAGCTCTTGCACGAACGCACTGCACTGGAACGTACTGGGAACGTCAGTCGTCAGTCTTTCTTCCATCAGCAAAGTTTATTAGAAGGACGAGCAATTTCATGCTCTTCCAATAATGCAGTCACATGGCAAAAATCTACTATCATTTTTGTCACTGAAACTGCATGACTACACTCTTAAAAGTCTGTACGTCTATTTTCCTCGCAATGCTCGGAGAGCCAATCCCTCAACTTACAGAGGGCAGCTCAGCAGAATGACGATGCCGAAACATATGTGTACACCAAAAAACGCAGTCTGATTTGTGACATTAAGCAATGCAAGCGTGAAGTTTTGAATTGCTTAATTCACAACTCGCTACTGCGTTTTTGGTCTGAACATATGTTTCGGCATCTTCATTCACCAAGCTGCCTCCGTAAGTTGTGGTGATTAGCTCTCCAAACTGTATGTGAAAATAGACGCACAGATTCTTTTAAGAGTGATATACTCGTTTCAGCTTCAGTCCAAGCGCGGCCGATGTTATGAGCCGAAGAGCCAATTAAACAGCGCAAAAAAGTGCAACGTCATGGCGTGCTCTCTGCGCTTGATAGGACTAGCCGGCGGAGGAGCACGCACAGAGAGACGGCGAATACCGGCTGGTCTATTAACTGCAGAGAGCACGCCATGACGTTGTGCCTCTTTCGCTGTTTGATTGGTCCTTCGGCTTATAACATGGGCCGCGCTCGGACCGAAGCTGAAACGAAATATATACACTCTAAAAATGCCCGTGAGTTTGCTTTCCCTCGCAATACTCGGAGAGCCAATCCCCTCAACTTACAGAGGCAGCTCAGCGAATGACGATGCCGAAACATATGTTTAGACCAAAAAACGCAGTCTGAGTTGTGACATTAAGCAATGCAAGCGTGAAGTTTTGCATTGCTTAATTTCACAACTCACACTGCGTTTTTGATCTGAACATATGTTTCGGCATCTTCATTCACTAAGCTGCCTCCGTAAGTTGCGGTGATTGGCTCTCCGAGTATTGTATGTGAAAATAGACGCACAGACTTTTTTAAGAGTGATATACTTCGTTTCAGCTTCGGTCCAAGCGCGGCCGATGTTATGAGCCGAAGAGCCAATTAAACAGCGCAAAAAGTGCAACGTCATGGCGTGCTCTCTGCGCTTGATAGGACTAGCCGGCGGAGGAGCACGCACAGAGAGACGGCGAATACCGGCTGGTTCTATTAACTGCAGAGAGCACGCCTTGACGTTGTGCCTCTTTCGCTGTTTGATTGGTCCTTCGGCTTATAACATGGGCCGCGCTCGGACCGAAGCTGAAACGAATATATACACTCTAAAAATGCCCGTGAGTTTGCTTTCCTCGCAATACTCGGAGAGCTAATCCCCTCAACTTACAGAGGCAGCTCAGCGAATGACGATGCCGAAACATATGTTTACACCAAAAACGCAGTCTGAGTTGTGACATTAAGCAATGCAAGCGTGAAGTTTTGCATTGCTTAATTTCATCAACTCACACTGCGTTTTTGGGTCTAAACATATGTTTCGGCATCGTCATTCGCTGAGCTGCCTCCATAAGTTGCGGTGACTGGCTTTCCGAGTGTTGTGCGTGAAAGTAGACGCACAAACTTTTTTAGAGGTGTACATTGACTCCTTGCGCGACCAAAAGCGTCGCTCTCGGCGACCTTCCCCGATTGGTCAAGCGCTCGACTTGAGTACGATCAATTTTACATTAATGAATGAAAATAAAACGAATGTCAAATCATCAACTTTTATGGTGTCGGTTTAAGGCTTTCACCGTGCTTTTGAACGCACGCTCAAAGTTGTCGCAGGCAATCGATAATCCTGGTCGTTACTTCACGGATAGGAGCCATAAGAGAAATCATACCAGTTGGCTTGAATTGGTTGAACTGATTAATGCAGGCTCAATAATCGATGCTCGAGGTACTTTGCGGTGCAGTAGGAGTATACTTAAACAATGAGCCCACACCGCGTTGGTATAGTAGCAGTCGCGCAGTGCTCACCAGCACTAGCATAAGGTGCCTGTCAGTGCCTACCATTTTGACAATCGGGTGTGGTTCTTGAATTCGGTTTATAATTCGAGTCTTCCTAGGAACACAGCCGGCATCTTCATACCCAGAAACGCCTACTATATATTTATCAATCCAGCAATTGATGCGCTAGTACAAATAAATGCGTTCTTTTAAATAATTAACTTCAATATAGGCACGCACACAAAAAAAAGGGGGGGGGGTTGTGGTAAACAGTCAAGTCCCGAAATGGGGTAGTTTGACTCGAAGTATTATATCAGTTTTCTACGACTTATCTTCTTTAGGACAGATCTTTCTCAGGCTGTCGGATCACTACTATTTTTGTGTCCAGCGGCTCGCCATTTACCTCCTTTATTGTTTTGGAAATTACCTCTACTTTTGTTTCCTTTCTGTCTTAACTCCGAGTTTACGCACTTTTGTGCCCCATGACTCGCTTAGGAATTTCGGCCCGTGCTGAACTTGCTGAACGACTCGGAATGCGACTACGAGCGGCGAGGCTTCGAGGGCAAGATCGTGCTGCTGGAGCGCTGCGACAACTCGACCAACGACGACATCATCCGCCACGCCAAGAGCGCCAAGGCGGCCGCCGTCATCATCGTTGTCACCGGAACAAAGGTAAGGCTGGTCTACCCACTTTCGTTCGCTTGAGACGGGCCCGTTCACACACTTATGACTTTTCAGGACCGTGTGCATTGAAACCTCTTGTGATCTCTAACGACGAGGAAATACAGTGACGGCCACCTATGGGTAGCCGTGGTCCCGTATATTACTTTTTTTCGCGCGTTATTATTTTTCTTTTGGCTTGAAAAACTTTTGCCAATGTTATAAACGACCATTCATCGTAGGCAGAACGTAGATTTTACCTCGTAAATACCGCAAAACCCTCGTTCTAGGGAAATAAAGTTCTAAGGCCACGGCAGAGATGTCGCCAGCGTGACGGTGTGTGTTTGCTCGTCGTAAGAGGTTTTAAGAGGTCATAAGGCACCCGGTTCTAAGGAGTCGCAAATGTGTGAACATCGTGATGCCTTAAGACGAGAGAACCACTGGCACACTGGCGCCATCTACTGGCCCTGGAACTGCATTTTACCGGAGGAAAAATTTTGCAGTATTTTCCAGATCGGATGTACTTACTCAGAATGAAAAAGGTCGTTTACAACATTCTCAATTTTTTTCAAGCCAATAAGGAAATAATGATTTCAGAAAAAAAGTAAAAATATTCGGAAATCGAAGTGTTCCAAGGCTACCAGATACATGGAGCCAGTGTCTTCTCTCGTTGTAAGAGATTACAAGAGGTTTTAACACACTCGGTTGTAGGTAGTCGCGAAGTGTGTGAACCTGCTCCTTATGAGCATTACTGTGCGAGTCAAAGAAATCGTTAGCCCCTTTGAAGGAGCGCATAAATCGATTTTTAAATGTATCGAGCTAAGACTCTGTCGAAAGGTACCGAAGCTATTGCATTTAGTTCGTCAATATTTGGAAGATTAAGCTTACCAGAGTAAAGAGTAACGAAGTAAGAGCGCGAATTCGCTGCCTATGGCGTCCGTCTGCTAACAAAAGACGTCTGATTGGCGCAAAACCGGACAGATGACGGCAGCTGTTGACGTGTAGCCGAAATAGGCCGGAAAAAATCTTGTTGGCTTTGTGTTTTCTTAGTAAAAGTAACAAAATCATGCACTACACCGAAAAAACTCGCGCCGGAATGGACTAAAAATGCGATCGGAGATCAGTTTGCGCCCTATCTCTCACTTGCCTCCGTCTATCGGCTCTTGTGCCAATCACAGGCTGGTGACTGCTGCACCGCTGGGTGAGGCAGCGGCGGAAGTGCGAAGCTCGGCGCGGCGCGTGCTTAAATCACGTGTCCTCTCATCATCATCATCGCCCTAGCTGCGGGTACCGGTTGACGACGTTAGGCGTCAAAGGCGTAACGATAGGCCTAACGTAAGGCCTAACGTCATGCAGCACCTACCCCCCCCCCCCCTCCCGCTGCGCCGCCAGCAGTTCGGCTGCCTCCTTAAAGGGACACTGACACCCCCAAAACTTTTTTTTCATTTTTTGCCAGGCGCTTCATTATGGTGTCGGAGGACTACCCAATTAATATTTTGCAACAGAGTAGCGTATTTTTTTTAATAAAGCCAAAAAACGCAACTGCGCGAAACCGAAACCGAAACGGAGAAGTGGAGAGGATAGCGGGAGTGGCGGAAGTCACGTGGCTACACCCGACCGTGCGCTTTTTTTCTCTCTTTTTTTTTCCCTCGGCGTAGCAGACGACATGCGGCTTTAGCGGGCACTGTTTGCGATTCTTTTGCAGTTATGTTTGTTCCGCTCGCTGTTCTGTACTCCAAGATGAGTTGTTTTGTACATTGAGGAGTTGGAGATGAGTAGCGAGTGCCCGTGGTTAATTTTCATGATGGGCTCCGAAAAGAATACACCCAAGATGTTGCGTGAAGAGCTGGCTCACACGTCCTGCGTCCGAAAAAAGTGGCATTGTGCGACAGAGTTTCCGAAATATCAACGGGATCGGGACCAATGGCTGGCTGCAATTTCTGTAGAACATTTACGAGCACCTCGGAAAGCGGACGCTACCTGATTTATATGCTCTTTGCATTTTGTGGAAAGTGATTACATTGAGTTCGCAGGTGTCAAAAAAGGAAATCCCATCCCCATTTAATTCAGCGACGTTTCGTCCACAACATTTGTTTGTTAATTTTTGTTTGTTTCTTCAGTGATAATTGTAAAAAGAAAGAAAGGTAAACATCGAAAAATGTTTGAAAAAGAAAAAAAAAAGTGCCATCATCGGGGATCGAACCCGGTCCTGCCGCGTGTGAAGCGGACGTCGTACCCACTGAGCTACGGGGGATCACGTGACAGGGGGATCTCTTTCCTTAGTAATACTTCAGCCGGTAAATTGTAAGTTGGAAAGTTTGCTGCCGATTTTCCTCCAGCAAAAGCACTCCCGGGTCGAAGTCGGGAAGCACCACGTATTGGCGACATTCGCACCTAGTAAAGAAATCGTACGCGTGCATATTCAACTCGAAGTAGACGCGTCGTGCTTGAAGTTTGCGCGAGCGATGTCTTCAGCCACGAGAAGGGAGCGACGGCTCGGCGACGTCTTCGTGCAAATCGGCTCGGTGGTCGGGCGTGTCGTACGGGATGAATACCAATTCTTTTGATCAGTCCCAAATTTCTCTTTTAAAGGCAGACAGAATTCGCCGGTACCGCGAACGACAGTTCTGAAGTAGAGGTCCCGCGCCCGTCGTCCGCTGCCATCGCCGTCCCCGCGAGTCCCACGATACGCGAACCCACAGTTTATCATATACAGTTTGCCCACTGTAGAATAAGCCTGTGGTAATCGGGAGACATGGTGTTGAGAGTATTTTTGCTTGCAGCGCCCCTCACCACATATCGCGAACTAAACCACTTTTTATGCTTCTGTTTTGTTGTTTTGCTTTCAAAGATGGCGGCCCCCATGGTGTTTTGGTTTCCCTGTTCCTCGCGTTCTCGCGTTGCTTTTGCTTTAATTTGAAGCGCCCGTCACAGGTGACAGGGCACCATTTCCGGGCGCTCACATTCAGACAAGAAAGCATCTTTTCACGTAGGGGACTGTTTATTGGATCTCTGCATGGTATAATTCAATCAAAAAGAGTCACAAACATAGCACATAATACAGCCATAGAACAAAGTTTGCACGGATGCCGGTCAATTTACAAACAAAAAACAAAGCCGAGGACTTTTTTTTTTTTTGCGGAGTATTGGCATGTTATGACAGACTTATTGTGAATGGCAGCTTTTAGAGCAAGTGTGAAACGCGATATCGAACACACAGCTTAGTGCAACACATTTTGACAGGTCACAAGGACATCAAGAGGCATGAAAAATAGAGCACATCAAATCATGTATGTACTGCACAAGTAAACAATACAAACTCAAAACTGCATGCACACAGCATTATCTACAGCAATTAAGAAATTCAACAGAATTGAAAGCGTCTGACTGTTCTCCGTGTCATAAGTTCTGTTGCTTAAATAAAGCACAGGCTTTTTAGAGCGCTCGGAGCTATTTTACTGATCAAGGGAATGGCGCATATAGCGACTCGTACAAGTTTTTTTTTTTATTTTTTTTAGCTGATGTGAACAATTAATTTTTTCCGAACACCGATTGACAAGGAGACGTAGTGCCGTTTTCAACGCAGCAATTCACCGAGGAAATTTTTTTTTTTTTCTAACACGATTTGAATCTAGGGTTTTCTACCTCACCAGAACGATCACATATGTTTGCACTAGTTGGGTGCCCTTATTTCAAGGGCACTACATAGGAACACATTAAAATGAACGCGATCAGTAAAGTCTAAATCGAAACTGCGACGCCGGAGTACGCTCAGCGATTTCTTCAGTTTCGTTTGGGCTGCATCAGTTTCGAGCCTCTCTCTACATGTGCAAAGCCGCGGTAACTTTGTTCTTCATGATTCCGAATAGAAAGACGATTCGGCACTAGCTTCATTGACGCAAGGAGGCAAATCAGCACCTCACAAAACTTAATATACACACGTTTATAATTCACCACTATACGAGCCTGTGTAACGGCGAGTTCCTCAACGATATTTGCCACGGAAACGACGACTTTCAGAGAAGCGAAGTATAAATATAACACAATGCTATTTGCACTAACAAAACTTAGAATATACAACTTACCAGCTTCTCAGCGGGTGCTATATTATCAGCTTCGAATTTAAACGTCAAAAACGCAAGTGTACTCCGCAATCTCCGCAGCAGCCTGGCCTGGCAGCAGCTCGTCGCCCGGCGCCTCGATGGCCTCGACTCCTCTCATTGGTCGTAACCTTGGGTAACCGTGTAACGGTTTTCGGTTAAACATTCTTTTATTCCTTCCCAAAAAAATTGGGTCTCTCATGTTTTTAAAAATTAGAATTACTGGTGTAATTCATTGGTTCTATAACAATTACTTTTACACGGCGTTCTGTAACAAGAAATCAGAAACATAAAAAGTGTTTAGTTCGCGATATGTGGTGAGGGGCGCTGCCTAACGCGCGATTACCGGAAGTGGCCTTGAGTGGGACCACTGTATGCTTATTCACTGTGCGCGAAACGACGCACGCACAGAATGCTTCCGGTTCTCTGTGGAACTTTTTTTTTTTTTTCAATCAACGTATTTGCAGCTTTTTAGAAGCCACAAAAAATGGGTTTCATATTTTTTTCTATTTTTAATATTGAGTGTGTGCCTTCAGTGACCAACGACTTTCATTAAATTTGGTAGTCGCATCGATAACTTCGAAAACGGCCCGTGACCACGGAAAAGAGAGTGAGCGAGACTCGAATCGGCCAGTTCTTGATCGGCGGTTTTCGGGCGGAAAGAAACCGAATTTCGAGTCGCAAATTGTGTTTTGGGTAGTTGGGCTCTCATATGTCATGTACAACTAAAAACCTCGGCGAGCATAAACACCCTGTCAGTGTCCCTTTAAAGCGCGAAACACATGCGCGTCAAAACTGTCCGGTCCGGCGTGCGAACTGTCGGGAAGATGGCTGCTCCGAATCGCCGCACAGGACGGTTCGCGACACATGGCTTCCGACGCGTCGTTGCGTCGCTCCGTTCAGCTCCGCCCAGTTTTGGGTATCCCTCTACCGAATGGATGGATGAATGCTAATGGCTATATTTATAAGGGTCGGTAGCTCGCGCCACCTAGCCTAGAAAACTAAAATACTACCCTCGCCCTTCTTGGTTTTCTGACTTTAAAACAAACATAATATTTTTATTACATTCTATTAAAGTGTGCGTGTGTAGAGATTTTCCGTGAGGTTACTTTTCTGCTCAACATCACTTAATCGCGATGGACCGCAGCGGACCTTAGGAGCCATCCCAGCGAAGCGAGCACTGCGTACAAATCACGTGACTACGCACACCGCGCATTGCTGCGTCTCTCCCGAAGTTGACGTGACACTCACACGGCATAGGAATGGCTCGTAGCGTCCGCTGCTCTCCATCGTAAGGTGAAACGGAGTACATTCGGGTTTCGACGGCCTCGATCGGTCCCCGAAGGCCGGCTTGCTATGGCGCGCGAGATCAGCAGCTTGTTTTGCGCGCGCGAGAAAACTCGATGGCGTCCATCTCCTTCACCGCGCACCGCCACATGTGTGCGTGTAGGCGACGGGGGATATCCGCTTCCCCGAACTGCCCGAACCACGAAGCGCCTCCTCGCCCGATCGGTCCGAAAGCCACGTGACAACATGACCTTCGCGCCATCCGTGCTGATTGGCTGCGGCCCTCCGAAAATCGCACAGCCGTGCGGCGATATCTAGCAAGTTGGACGCACGCCGGCGCCGGACGGAGGCCCCGTCCGACGCTCCGCTGCGACGAAAACCCTCGCCCTCGGACGTCGTTCCGGCGGTTCGCACGCCGAATCGGACAGTTTGGACGCGCATGTGTCTCGCGCTTAAGGCTCTGTTAGATTCCGACGTTGAGCGCGGCGAACGCAATGTAGCGCAGAATGTGCGCCTTTCATTGGCCGGCGAGCAGGAGCTCAATATCTGCGACCAATCAGCATCTGTGCGCGCTGCGCTACGCCGCGCTTGCCAATGGGAACGTTTATCGCTTCTACAGGCAGCAATAACGCCGGCTTCACTCAGATAACGTCGGATCGCTCCATGAGCCATTTAATGTTTTCACATTAATAAGCAATCTTTTCATCAGTTTAGCAAATACAAATGGCGATCACGTAAAAGAGCCGTTGGCCCCTTTTGCGATTGGTACTTTATGACAAGTGGAGCCCGATTCCGATCGTTCCTCTCATTGGTTAAAGGGGTTAAAGGACTATAACGATCGACGCTTGATTTCGAGTCCATGGCAGAGATGTATATACAGGCAGAAGCGTCTGCAAGAGCAACTCTACACCGTTTCACTTTAGGTCCGACCGACTTCACTGTGGGTGATACGATTAGTCGTCGATAGCGAACGTACAAAGACGACGGGCGGCGTGACGATGCACTTTTGGAGCTGCTTGATCGGTTCCACCGAATCATAGCCACAGCTTCGATCGAACTTAGAGTGAAATGGAGTATCTATATAAGAATCTCCTGCGTGACAGTTCGCACACCTTAGCTCGTCGTTTTAAGGCATGAAACGCTTTTTTAACGCTACGCCCCAATCCCTTTCACTTTGTATGTCCATCCGTCGGTACTTCCGTGCATTTCCCGCTGAATTTAGCGGGAAAATCGATGTCACGTGACCTATACACCAACTCAATATCCCCGCTAAATTTTGTGGGAAAATTGACGCCACGCGACCTATACACCAATGTAGTTTCTCCGCTCCATATGGCAGGGAAATTGGCGTCACACAACCTGACTTTGCGTGACCAATACACCAATGTAGTTTACCCCTAAAGTTAGCGGGAAAATTGACGTCACATGACCCGACGTCACCTGACCTTTACTTTATATTTATATACTGACGCCACGGGACCCATCATATACAAGACTGTATATTATCTTAGAAACAAATGAAAATGATTGCTGCTTAAATACGGGATTTTATGCATTATAGAAGTTTGAAGGCAAAAATCACCGCCAATTTGTCTCTTCCTAGCAATTTCAGAAAGAGTCGATGGAGACCGACATACAAAAACTAGACGTCGAGGCGGTCTTCACCTCAAACGCAACAGCACGTCGAATTGCGGTGAGTGCCACCGGCATTTTGGACACTGCATCGCGCTCCAATAGAGGCATGATCGTGCCGTCTTTTTTAGCAAGTTATGTAAGATGCTTTAGGTGAGACGCACCAGCTGCCTTTGGTACACATTGTAAAAGCTACGTGATGGAGTACTGCAGATTGGGCGAGTTGGTAAGGCATCATAATTAACCAGCGCACAGGCAGACAGTTACTCAAAATCCAAACACGCACAAACAAACACTCACACAGCGCTGAACTATCAACTGATTTGTATTTTAAAACTTCCTCTTCTTCGACCCTTGGGGTCGAAGAAGAGGAAGTTTTAAAATACAAATCAGTTGATAGTTCAGCGCTGTGTGAGTGTTTGTTTGTGCGTGTTTGGATTTTGAGTAACTGTCTGCCTGTGCGCTGGTTAATTATGGTGATGGAGTAGCCATGTCTCGAAAGAGGGAGCTAGCTTTTCCACTCAGCTGTTCAAATATTGTCATTCGCAGCTGTGGCGGCGAGGTATGCGGAGACCTAGATAAGGGGCTTTTGTGTATATAACGAGGTATCGTAACCTCAATAAGTAATAAGTTGGAGGTACGCGGTAACTGGATATTAGGCGTTGCATTAAAGGTTGTTTTACTTCTTCTTTTGGATGGCGGCACTCAGACGCATCTTTTATGAAATTTTGACGTCGAGCGGCAGGTAATGTACGCTTGCCTATCGCCACCACAGCAACCATTTTTTTTTTCAGATCTGTCAGCAACATAGAACAGAACACAAACTGTCACTTTTTGCACTATACAGTGCCAAAGGCTGCAATGCCTGCGTGAAACGTCCCCGCCATAAAGAGTGATCAGTTTCTAAACAAAAAACTTACTTCAGTTAGCATAGTAATTAGTCAAATAATATAAAATTATTGCAAATCTTTATGGTACTATATCAATTAATTCTTTTTTTACGTGCGTGGTTTTGATATAGCACGCGTCAATTTTCACGTGCTCTTGTCGTTGATGTCCCGGTTACGCCCGGGTTTAGTCGTTTAAATAGTATGAAAAATATATTTGATTGCACGAGGCATTCAGCTTGACTGCCAATAAAAATAGGCAATCATATAAACATTTACCGCTAGTCAGCCTTATCCTTAAAAAAAAAACTGAGTTTCGGTATCTTGAGTCTTCTGCAGGATTTCCATCGAAGAAAAAATTATTTTCAACTATAAAGCAAGCACGCCGCCACCAAGCGATCGTACGTGTAACAATGAAAATAGGCTGAAAATACTCGCCTTTACGTAAACTACTACCCTACAGAAAAGCCCAGTATAACTTTACACAATCTGAATTATGGAACTGGAAATCTAAACGAAACTGTTTCACAAAACTTGAAGTCCAGATTGTAGACAAAGGAATAATTTCTGAAAGCTTGAGATTCATATAGAATCCAGATAGATTTTAACGTTCGGTAATTGAGATAGCGACAAGATATACTGGGTTTTTCGGTAGGGTAACCTGGACTCAGTGCATGCCTATTTGCAGGTTCAACTATATATATTTGTTTTCATTCTACAATTGAAAGTGATAAAAGAAATGAAACAAGTTGTTCGAGGTCATTCACCTAGTCAGTGTCGAACAATGTGTTTCTTGGCAGAAGCCCAGGAGCACTTTGTGTTGCGCTGAAATAAGCTGTAAAATAATAAGACTGCATTTTTTCCTACCGTGCGATGTTCCTTTGCGCACTACAATACACGTCTCTTGTTTACCCAGACAAACTTCGAGAAATTTCTACTATACGAGGAATTGTTCAGTTTTCGAGAAGAAGTTTGTATCGGGTCATCAGTCGCACCGATATTAGCCGAAGTTTACCTGAACTCTTCGGATCGTGCATTGTACGACAATCTACAGGAGTTGTCTCCGGGTATGGAAATAATGGGAAAAAAATTGGGTTGTGTGTAGGTTTATACAGCCTGGAACTTGGTCTGCCTCAACGGGCGACCAGTCTCCCAGCTGTAGATGAGACATTTAGACAGTGCATTAAGACCGCTAGCCTGGAGTCCTTAACGTGCATCACGCAGTAGTGATACATTACCTCACGCCGGTACGATGCTCATCCTGATCGAAACGGGCAGGGGCGGGGATAGAACCCAGGATGCCGGGTTCTGCAGCGCGAGCTTTCGCTTCACGTGCTCCGAGCTGGTGTGCGCCAGCCCACTCGGCCACCGATCCCCCTATGGCAATAGTGAGAAGATATGTAGATGACATCCTTGTATGTACATTTACGAAATGTCTAAGAGAAATTATTGAAGGCGAGATAAGGACAATGGCCCAATAAGTGAAATTTACAGTAGAAAAACCGGAGGAAGATGTTCTGCAGTTTCTGGATTTACGTATTCACGTGAATCAAGGGTTATGATGGCAATACGGAAAAGGAAATTCGAAACAGGTTTTGGCAAGAATGAGTTGGCATTCGAAGACCGTGAAGGCTGACATTGTAAAGTCATTGGTCAGGAACGCGTTAGAAAGGTCGTGTGTTTATCATATTGTCACGAATGACGAGGTGAAGAAACAAAACAAAAAAAACGAGGAAACTGAAATGTTTATTGGGGCGAACTTGTGCCAAAAACAAACAGGAAACAGAAGCTAACAACAGAGCAACGTGGGCGTCGAAGTCGGTGTAACAGCAGGATCGAACGCTGGGACGAGACTGACTGCAACTCATCACGCGTTATGTACACGCGTTGGCTTCTGGAACAATCGGCGTAGAAGGTTCGGCGACTAGGACATTCGAACCTCGAACAAGCAACAGGGTTATCAGATTTACCAGAGCATTACACTGAAAAAATAATTAAAGACGCGTAACTCCCAGGATTCGAGCCCTGGGCCTCCGCACAAAAGTCTAGCGTGGTAACCACTCGGCCACGCACACGCGCTTGCTCGCTAACGTGCGTGAAAATATCACTGAATCGGTAGAAAGTTAGTGGAAAAGAATGGTTAGTGCAGGATATGGTGACAGTTTTATCAAGCGGCAATAAACCGATCTCACTAGCCAGTGTGACTACGTCACCGCTGCCGCAATGCATCGAGGTAACTTTAGTCTTTCTGTACGTTGTTGTATCCCTGCGGGCGTCCGGCTTCATCACCAAGTATCGGCGATCGGCGAGATGGACCGGCCACACCTTGCGCCCTCGTTTTCCCGAGGCATGAAAGAAAGGAACTGCCTCGGCTGCCCCGACAGAACTGGCAGCGCCGGGAAGTCTACTCATCTGGCGTAGTTTTGAACGTCCCGGACAAAGGACGCACCTGCAGCCTCGAGCTACCTGGGGGTAGCAAGACAACGAGAAAGAAAACGGTCTGGTGCAAGAGCGCGCGCAAGAGCGTGGTGTTCTTTTTCTTTTGCTGGAACTCGCAACCTCGATGAACGCTGCTGACGATCATCCGCCTAACCTGTACATAGGATGTAATTAAATCTGTACATACTGTACAGTTCGTTACCGCTGATCGGCTCCCAGTCTCCTGCCCCACTCCCGCTCCCGTGCCTGGCATGAGTCGACACACCACCAACCAGGGTCAAACGCTCGGTCCCAACAACTGGTAGGCAGCGGTGGAGATCGGGTCACATGCGTCGGACATCGGAGGTGGGTGGGTGTTCATTTTCGTTCGGAGGTTCGCCAAGTGTCGTTCCTTATAGCTAGGAATTTATCGGTGACATTTGGGTACCTAAGTGGCTACTGAAGAAGCGTGACATTAGAGTACTTCTCAGTAGAGGGATATTCCGAGCGTGGGTGGCATTCACGATAGACATGGAGTGGGCGAAATTGAAGAAACCGGAACTGATTCAGCTATCAGAGGAACTGGGATTAGAAGTAGTAAGAACCATAAAAAAACAGCAACTCATTGATAAGATTCGGGCTTTAGATCTAGAAAATGAGGAGATCATTGAGAGCTGGGAAGAAGTAGAGAAGAGAAACCATGACCGAAGGAGGGAACTTGACTTGAAAGAAAAGGAACTCGAGCTTCGGAGACTCGAGTTGGAGCAGCGGCAGCTCGACAGCGGGCGGGCTAGCTCAGAGGGGTCAAGTCAAAGGAAGGTCGAGAGTTTCAAAATGTCTAAACTGATGCAGCCGTTCAAAGTAGGCGAGGACATTGGCCTCTTTTTGGTGAATTTTGAGCGTACCTGCGAAAAACTGGGTTTCAGACGCGAAACTTGGTCACAGAGACTGCTGACGCTCCTCCCGTGTGAAGCCGCGGACGTTGTCGCGCGTCTGAGCAAGGAGGACGCTGAAGTGTATGAGAAGGTGAAGGCGAGTCTGCTCCGAAAGTACCGCCTGACCACAGAGGCCTTTCGTCAGCGATTCCGTAGCATGCGTAAGAAGCCCGAACAAGGATACCCGGAGCTCGCGTACGACCTGCGGGCAAACTTAATCGAGTGGCTAAAAAGCGCCGATGTGTACGGAGAGCACGATAAGGTAGTGGAATGCGTAGCCCTTGAGCAGTTCTACCGTTGCCTCCCTGACGCGGTGAGGTTCTGGCTTCAAGACAAGCCTGACGTGAACACCGTCGAGAGAGCGGGGGAGCTGGCCGAGGAATACGCTTCACGTAGAAAAGCTGGAGAGGAGCGTCCGCTCGAGAGGGAAGCCAGAGGGGAACCTAAGAAGCCCGACGGAACCGGCAAATGGCCTGCGGCAAAGGCCGGTAAACGTAATGGGGAAGGTAGGCAACCTGAACAAAAGCTTCCGAGCGAAGACGTCTCAAAAGAGTCGAGATCCAGTGAGAAGGGGAAACCCGAAAGAGAGAAGTCGTTTGAAAAGCGCAAACCGCCGGTGTGCTATAACTGCCAGGAGAGCGGGCACATCGCGGCGGGATGTCGGAAGCCAAAAGTGGTGTTTCACTACGTCGATGACGAGGAGAACCGGAGGCTTCTAGAGCCTTACGTACACGACTTAAGAGTCAATGGTAGCCCGTGCCGAGTTCTTCGCGACTGCGCAGCAACCATCGATGTCATGCACCCGTCTCTGGTTAGGCCAGATGACTACACGGGGGAATGTGCATGGATTAAGCAGGCAGTCGAAGATCAAAAGGTCTGCCTCCCCATTGCTCGCGTTAGTGTAGAAGGTCCCTTTGGGAAGCTGGAGACCGAGGCCGCGGTTTCCCGCAATCTGCCGCTCAGCTGCCCCTATTTGTTTTCAAACAAATCCGATCAGATGCTGCGGAAAAGGGGCCTAGTGTTTAGCGAAAGGAAGGTGCAGGCGCTAACGAGAGCCAGGGCGCGCCAAATAGCCGCGGAAGTGGTGTGTCGGAGTGAGGATGAAGTTCCACCGAGCTGTCAGTCAACTTCGGACGGGCCCTCTTCCTCCGACAATGCGGAGACCACTTCTACGGACAAAATGGGGTCAACGCGACACGGGAGCGCCGCCGGGGAAACCGGGAAACTCGCGAGAAGCGATACCGCGGCGGAGGTAGAAGAGGGAAAGATTGTGCCTGTCTGCGAAACGGGGGACGAGGGGGACTCGTACTCTCCCCTTCGTCGCGTAGCTTTCATGCCTTGCTACAGGTTGACCGAGAGCTTCTCATTGAGCAACAACAGAGTGATCCGAGCCTTACAGTACTGCATGATACCGCCAAAGATGGCATAAGCAGACGGAACGTCTCGTATCAGATCAAGGCAGGGGTACTCTACCGCCATTACAAAGATCGTAAGGGCAGGGTTCTCGACCAACTGGTCGTGCCCCAGAAGTACCGCTCGGACCTCTTAGAGTTGTCTCATGGGAGCTCTTGGTCAGGTC
Organism: Ixodes ricinus; assembly: GCA_037355805.1. Taxonomy (NCBI): domain Eukaryota; kingdom Metazoa; phylum Arthropoda; class Arachnida; order Ixodida; family Ixodidae; genus Ixodes; species Ixodes ricinus. The sequence goes on from JAZHYW010056585.1 coordinate 42,853, forward strand.
ACCTCGGCATTAAGAAAACGAAGGACCGGCTGTTACAAGAGTACTACTGGCCAGGCTGCTTCCGCGACGCGGAAAACTTTGTACGGTCGTGCGACGCGTGTCAGCGTGTGGGGAAGCCGCACGAGAAGAACAAAGCACCGCTGAGACTAGTGCCGCTGATCACAGAGCCTTTTCGCCGCCTGGTCATAGATACGGTAGGTCCACTGCCAGTGAGCAAGTCAGGGTACAAGTATGTATTGACGCTACTTTGTCCCGCGACGAAGTTCCCAGAGGCATGTCCTCTGAAAGAGTTGAGTTCAGCCGAGATCGTGGACGCGCTGCTGTCTGTGTTTGCGAGGATTGGATTTCCCGCTGAAATCCAATCAGAACAGGGTAGTGTTTTCACTAGCGCCCTCACGAACACATTTTTGGAGAAATGTGGCATTCGTGTTGTGCATAGCTCCGTGTACCACCCTCAATCAAACGCCGTAGAGAAATGGCATTCAGTTTTCAAACGAGTTCTGCGCGCGCTGTGCTTCGAGCAGAAAGTAGATTGGGAGGCGTGTCTTTCGGCCAGGGTTGGGCAGAGATACTCAAAAATGTATTTGGAAATACAAATACTGGGATACATTAAAATAGTAGCTGAAATACTGATACTGAAATATATCTGTAAAAATGTATCGCGATACGTATCGGAAATACATTTTAAATAGAGGCAAAAAGTATTTGGAAATACAAATACAGAAATACATTTTAGGGAGGGCAGAAATACAAATACAGAAATACTGATACTGCAATACATTTTTCAAATTTGTTTGAGACGCCAACTGAGATGAACCTTGAAGTTTGAAGTGGAAGTTTTTGATCCCGAAATTACTTTCCCGTAGGCTTGGCACTTTGCCTTGAAGGTAGTGGTTTCGGACGGCGCGGAGTCTTCAATGGGCTCAAAGCAACGTTCCATCAAGGACTGACCGCGGTCCCATCCCTGACATCCTGTCTGTCTGACGAGGGATGCGAAAAGACTTCGACCTCTAAATAAATTCGATGTCATCCTAAATTCCATCAAAACGTCACAACGCCCCTGTCCAATAAGGATGCCCCGTTAACATTGATCACATGACATCACGGTGGAATGAACTGGTATTCTTTATCTGTAGGTGTGGCCTTGAACATGAAACTACCACGCTGCTGTATGAAAGGACAGTACGTACTTTCGTTGCAGGTTACCTCGTTAAAGGTCGTGCAGGCAGTGTCATTTGGAATTTTCGAGAATAGTGGACCACCTGAGGCATCCTGGAACACATGTCTTATCGTCTGTTACGGTTGAAAAAACGATACGGTGGCATCCCTGTTGTGAAGGTTCTTTCTGCCGACCCTCCGCCACCGACGCATGGATTGCAGTCCTCAAGTCTCGTCTAGCATCATCCAAACAGAGACCTCGTGGATTGCGACCTGCTATTGCCGGCAAGTGTACGAATTCTGGGTCGGCACCGCGAGGCCAGGTCTGGCCTCCTTCCTGGGTTTCGGACCACCAGAGCAGCGGGTCACGTTCACGTCGGCTAATGACGTACCCTAGAGCCGTGCAATATTACGGGCGAAGCCGTAGACGCATTCGAATATGTGTTGAACTTCACCGCGTGAGTCATCCTACTATTTCAAGCCAACCACCGCCAGGCTCGTGCTGCAATGGACTGTGACTCAGTTTTGCCGGCTGCGTGTACTGTGTACGCTAAGGCAAGAGAGACGGTTAGCAGCGGGCATTGGATGCCAGGAAACAATGACTCAAGAAATCCCTACCTAAGGACCTGCGGAAGAAGATGCTCTGACTCTACTCCTGGCACGCCACCTGGTTCGAGTCCCCAACTACGCAAAACTTCAGAGAGGAGAGGACGCATAGAAAAATTGTTTGGAGAATCGAAAGAAACCTTGGTCAGCATAGTAACAATGCCCCAGAATCACCATGAACCTGATGCCCTCAGAAGTAAAAAAGAAAAAAAATGTGTTCGGACGTGTTTTTTTTTTTCGGGGGGGGGGGGAGGGAGGGGGGTATTTCTCAAAAAATGTAACGAAATACATTTCATACTGATTGTATCGCGATACAAAGAAACATTCCAAATGTATTTCGATACAGGAATACAGATACTGGTGAAAAAAATGTATCGCGATACAGAAATACAGATACGAAATGTATTTCTGAAATACTATCGCGATACATTTGTATCGCGATACTGCCCAACCCTGCTTCCGGCAACCATGTTCGCATTGCGCACAGTGCCACATGAGGCCACGGGTTTCAGCCCGGCCGAGCTTGTGTATGGGCGTTCGCTGCGCTCGCCACTACGCATGTTGCGTGAGTCGTGGGAAGGCCAAGGGGAAGACCCGACTGTGGTGGAGTACGTGTTGAAGCTCTTAGATCGCATGCATAAGACACAGGAAGTAGTTGAGGCGAACATGCAGCGGGCGCAGGCGAAGGCGAAACTCTACTATGACAGGGGAGCCAGGGAGCGTAAGTTTGAAGTGGGAGACCAAGTGATGCTGCTGAGGGTTTCCAAGAAAAACAAGTTAGAGGTGCAGTGGGAAGGTCCAGCCAAAGTGCTGCAAAAGCTCTCTGAGACGAACTACGCTGTAAAGTCGGGTGGGACGAGAAAAAGGAGCAGGCTTTCCAGAGCCTAAAGAAGGCGCTCACCGAGCGGCCGGTGCTAAGAGCACCTGATTATGCTCAGCCATTCTTTGTGCAGTGCGATGCAAGTGACCGGGGCATGGGGGTTGTTCTGTGCCAAAAAGAAGGGGACGAAGAGCATCCCATTCTCTACGCGAGCCGCAAGCTGACAACACGGGAGGAGGCGTATAGCGCCTCCGAAAAGGAGTGTGCTTGTCTAGTCTGGGCCGCACAAAAAGTTGTCTTGTTACCTGGCGGGAGCTCCATTCACCTTTGAGACGGACCACTGTCCCCTGACCTGGCTGCAGCAAATGTCGCCAAAAAACGGACGGCTGCTAAGGTGGAGCTTAGCACTTCAGGAGTTTAACTTCCGAGTAACATACAAGCGGGGGAAGCTGAACTCGAATGCAGACACTCTCAGTCGCATGTATTGAAAGGGGTTGTACAGACGCTATAAAGCCTTGGGAGATTTCTAGCAATTCTAGTGTTTTAGTGCTTTCTCGATGTCTTGTTTGGTGGGTCAGCCGCGCTCGGACGGCAGAATTTGATGACAGTGAGATTAATTAGGGTGATCTTTACTTGGCGAATTTCCGGGCGGGGTGAATGCTTGCTGATTTCTGTTGTGTGATGTTTTGTGATTCCGTGATTCATGCGCTGCTTGCATGTTTGAGAGGTGAAAAAGTAGCAGCGCCGATTCTGGGGCCTGGAGGACAGCAGCGAGCCATCGGCTTTCGGCAGAGCGGTTGCAGACCCCTCAACCTCAAGACCGTTTACCCGTCGGCGGAGGAGCTGTTGTATCCCTGCGGGCGTCCGGCTTCATCACCAAGTATCGGCGATCGGCGAGATGGACCGGCCACACCTTGCGCCCTCGTTTTCCCGAGGCATGAAAGAAAGGAACTGCCTCGGCTGCCCCGACAGAACTGGCAGCGCCGGGAAGTCTACTCATCTGGCGTAGTTTTGAACGTCCCGGACAAAGGACGCACCTGCAGCCTCGAGCTACCTGGGGGTAGCAAGACAACGAGAAAGAAAACGGTCTGGTGCAAGAGCGCGCGCAAGAGCGTGGTGTTCTTTTCTTTTGCTGGAACTCGCAACCTCGATGAACGCTGCTGACGATCATCCGCCTAACCTGTACATAGGATGTAATTAAATCTGTACATACTGTACAGTTCGTTACCGCTGATCGGCTCCCAGTCTCCTGCCCCACTCCCGCTCCCGTGCCTGGCATGAGTCGACACACCACCAACCAGGGTCAAACGCTCGGTCCCAACAACGTGCAACAACCTTGCTCAATCTCTGCGCGTGTAAAGTACGAGACGGCAGAAGCCCTCGCATGCCACGGCTGCCCGCCTCCGTGAACTAAAGCTATGGCGGCGTCACGCATGCGCGGAACGCTTAGTGAGATCGGTCTATTAGAATTGTGTATCAAAGGCAGGAGAGAAACGGAACAGAAATAGAGGAATGGCTTTGCTGTGATCCCATATTTTCATGAGATTTCTCACAACCTGAAGGCATGTTCGAGGCAGTTTGGATTGGACACGGTGTTTAGTTCAGATTTCTGGTTAAGTAAATTGACGCCATTTCAAACAGGTGTGAGTGAGTGGAAAAAGGCCCATCGGGAAAAATCGGTATGTTGCGAGAATGTTGTTGTGTACAGAATACTATATGAGTGTGGGCTTAAGTACGTAGGGCAGATGACACGCTATATCAGTGATAGATTAAACAAACATAAAAAGCAACGTGAAGAACAATGCACAAAACTCGGAACTTGCGAAACATATCCATGAATGTAACAACTGCACGGCGCTGTGGTCGGAGACTGAAAACATACACAAAAGGAAGGAACGATGTAAAAAGAGTACTAGTAAGAGAAACCGTGCGGATAAAATTTCTAGGTAATTGTATAAGTCAGGCTTCACTACAGGTTGGAAGCATTTAAAAAGCTTTTTTGAAAATGCAATGTTGATTTCTTATCTGTGTGTGTGTTTTTAGGTCTGAAGTAAACACAGAATTCTAACTATAAGAAAAATACATCTTTGGAACTCGATCATCGGCCGACGTGCCCGCCGTTCCGCAAGTCGTGGGTGTTTCGAGTACTCCGAGGAGCAGTATACGTAAGCGAGAACTTATTGTCAGCTCAAATGCATACAAGCAGGGCCTTCCTGCGGAAGTAGCGCAGTCTGTGCATCCTGAATACCACTTATAATGTTTTTCCTTCCCGATTGCACTTGCAGCGCATGGACGAGAAATACAACGGCACGCTGGTGGCCAAGATCTTCGGACGGCCGTCCACAGTGGACTGGGGATTCGTGTTCATCTGGCTCATGGCTGTAGTCACCGTGGTCGGCGGCGGTTTTTGGGCAGGCAACATTCAGTATGACGAGTACGTTCACGTTTTTGCTCTGAAATATTTAAGCGGGCTAGTTGGTACACTGCGCGACACTGTTAGCGCGGTGACGACTTGGACATTTCTTCGCCCTTTACTTCTTAAGGGTGCTCGTCGACACTATAACATATGGTGTTTATGTTAAACTCAATCGAGCACTTTCCGTGACAGTAGTAACCTTGATAACTACCTTGCAAATAAAAAAAAAAAAGAAACTCCGGCGATTGCTCGTTCACTTTAACAGTGCAATGCTGTAGACATACCGGGAAACAATTAGTATAAACACATACGAACACACAAACAGTTACTTAAGTATTAATTGTTGGGGAACTAATTGCTTGCGGCATTTCCAAGAAGTTGCGGGGAAGAAGATATGATGAATAATAGTGGTAAAAACTTGAGGATTTTTATAAAGCAAAGACGTGTTCTAACCAAGTGCGTGCACTTGTTTTTGATTCTAGAAGATTCTAGATAGCAGTATGCTATTTATAAGATTAAAATGAAAGATGGTCATAACAGCAAAAGCTTCTCATCACTACCCCCAAATCTGTGGTCCTATCATGGAAGTTACACAAAAAAACAGCCTTTCCGTTCAGATATTTCAAAACGTACGCCAAATGTGCGTTTCTAATGGGGACCCTGATCGAAGACATTTACACTTAATTGTTTAATGCTATACTGTCGCAAAAGTTCTACTGTTCTTTCCTGAATACTGTAATAAAAAAGCACTTTCATGGCCTAAATCCAGGAAAGAAATATAAATTCCAGGTGTACGAGGCTTATTCCCGTCAAAAGTTAAAAATTAAAAGCTTCAGAGTCTCGTGACAACACATGAACTTGTCCTAAAGAAGAATTGAGTAGCAAACGACCATGCGTTGTCGGGAACAGCCACAGACTGCCTGACTTACGGGATGGCCAGGTTTTTTAATGCGATAGCATTCTTGAGCTACTTCACCCGGTTTTCACGATACGGTTTCGGGCCACGAATGCGCCGTGCGTATGCGCCGCCGTATACGCAGGACGTCCGCATACGCAGGCGCCGCGCGTATGCGGGTGTCGTCCTCGATGTCGTCCTTAAGCTGAGACTGCAGCCAATGCGACACAGCACGAGAGCACGAGGTCCCTGATATGAAACGTTCTTTTGCAGCATGAGCGCTTGTGCTAAAAATGCACGTCTCAAAGCCAGGAGCGCGGGCAAGCTCGCGCTCATAGCTTTGGCTGTAGTCTCAGTTTAAGGGTGAACAGAGTATAGAGGTCGTTCTAGACGTCGTCTAGGACGTCGTTCTCGACGTCGTCCTAGGCGTCGATCTTGAGAGTCGTCCTAGAGATTGCCCTAGAGGTAGTTCTGAGCGTCTTTGACCACTTACCAGACATCGTCCTAGATGTCCTTCAGGACGTTCTGGAGGTCGTCCTTGCGATCGCCCTAGAGGTCGTCCTAGAGTTTGTCCTATACGTCGTCATTGACGTCGTCGGCAATACGCACACATTCACATTTGTACCCAAGCTGCCAAGCATCGCTCATCGCTGCGGCGCGAGCAGATAAACCTTCGCCCCGCATACACCGGAGGGGCAGTAAGCGAGCATTCACATTTTCGCCCAAACAACGAAGCAATTATCGGTTTGAGTGGAGCTAGTTCGTACATGCTCAATGATGGTGGTGAAACAGATTGAACATTCAACGATTTCACCGAGACAGAAGATTAAACGATTACACAGAGACGAAGCAATCGCTCAATTTCGAAGCAACGCGCTGCAGTTTGGCTGACGTTAATGATTGCGCCGTAAAACATTAATAAAATAAAGTGTTTACTCAAAATTTGCGTCGTCGTATTTACAGTGAGTTGCGCCACGAGTTTCATGACGAAAGCCACGGCCTTTCGATCTCCTTATCAAGCGGCCGTGCGAAAGCTCTCGCGATTCACGGAAAACAAACAACAGTGGTTTCTGCTGCCAATTTGTCTTCCTTCGGTCGAGGAGTTCCCGGGATCGCAACACTTTTATATTTTTGCGGTTAGTATGGACAGTCGCAAAGATGGTATGTTGAGTGATGCCTTATGCGTGCAAGCACGCGCAGAAAGCGCGAGAAAGAAAACTTTTCCAAGCCGCGCAATAGCACATGCACGCTCACACGAGCAGAGCCATTGCGGATGCCAAATACACTGCTTGCAATTCACTGTCACCTCGGTAACGCGATTAAAAATTCCACCTTGAACGTATCGTAGAATAAGCAACGTTCTTGGGTTACGCATGGACAAAACAATTTATATTGGACAGAATTTAACCCAATCGCACATGTTCTCGGGGACATGTCTTGATCTTTGTTTAATTTTACTTCATTGTAACAACGGAGCACAAAATACGACTTATCCGGGCACCTCTCTTTTTTTAACATAAATTTCTCGTCACTCCAAGCAGTAGGCATAATATCATGCATATCATTAATATGTTAACTTGAATGCTACATTATATTTTGTTATCCGCTGCCAAAGTTTACAATCTTGGACGAAGAGGGACGACACTCACACACGAAAGGCGCAACTAACAACTTGTTTATTTTTCCTTCAAAACAAGCATGGTTGAAGTAATAAAACACGTTGAAAAGATAAAATAGAGACAGACGTAATCAGATCTAACACAGTCTTGCAAATGTAAACACGTCTTTTGATTAGACCCTGGCTGCGGCAGCCAACGCACGCGTCCGCTACCCATCATGATGCGGTATCATTTTACAGCGAAGCTGTTAATGGCTAGCAACGTTACTAGATTTCTTCAGTTGTGGAATTCCCGCGGAAGGGGATAGCCCCCTCACCAGACTTCAGTCCGCCTCCCGTCGTTAAAAGCGCACTCTAGATTGTCGTTTACAAAAATCTACAGTTCGTAAACAAACACACAGTTCGTTTACGAACTGTGTGCTCAATAAACGGCTCTGCCATAAAGTGCGGTGGAGCGCCATCTAGACGCTGCGCTTCGAAACGTACGCATCCCATAGAATACACTGCAGTTACCAAAGCAGCCGTCCGGCGCGTCGAACGACGGGAGGCGAGTCGTGGTGAGTGAGAGGGTATACTGCTTGTGCATACCGCGTCCATGAGCAGGTCCGTAACTGAACTATACTTCGTTTCAGCTTGGGTCCAGACGCAGCCGATGCTACAAGCGCGAGCTCCGGGCTTTCAGCGTCCCTGCCAAGCACGCGCGCTCGTGCAGTCAAAGCACTGTTCAGGGCAGCATGCTCGCGCTTGTAGCATCGGCTGCGTCTGGACCCAAGCTGAAACGAAGTATAATCTAATAACGTTGATGGCTCGGTTCCGTGGATTTCGCACGTGCGTAAACAAAAACTCTACGCTCCCTCCACCGCACGCGCCGCACGCGCACGCCTTCCCCGTATAAAACATTCGAAGTAAATAACTAAAATAAAGCGTTGACAAACGCGCGTGCAAGAATGCCATTTCTTTTAGGTTTTTTTTTTTAGAACAGTTACTGCTGCAGACGCCGGCACGTGCGGAGCGTGGAATACCCTTCCCTGCATTCTCCTTGATGCTTGGGTAATTTAGCGATAGGTCTATTCAGTAGACTAGTTATCAATAGTCACCATTTTCAAGATCAGTAGACTCCCAGGTAGATAATAAAGGTTTCTCAAAAGATTGGCCACTGTGCGCCCCGCGTCGGCCATGTCTACGCTCGCACCGCCCTCTCTTTGTCGTCCTTCCAAGCGCTTGCGTGCCTATACTCTGTTTCATACTTAGTGCGCAACGCTGTCAAAACTATTGGCGCGAGCATGGGCTTGATCTCGTTGATCATTTGCACGCGTTCTCGCGCAAACGAAGCCATAGACGAAGCCACGCGCTCGCCGCCATCTTTGACAGCGTTGCACGCTAAGTATGAAGCAAAGTATAGTTTCCTTTCCTTCCACTCTCCCGGCGGTGTGCGGTCCGTCGCTTTGTCTAATGTCCTCCGGCTCCTCGGGGTGGCGATAGTCGTTTACGCGAAAATAATGACCACCGATCAAGACAACTATAAACGTGTGCGCACAATTTTGTCACGATGACTACCGATTAAGACAATAAATTTGTCTGTACCTTGTGTTCAAAAGTCTGTGTCACATCTGTCGTGTGCTAAACAGTTTCGCTGGTCATCCACCTTCACAGAGTGGAATGGCTCATGATTGCTTAGCAAGTCTGTTTCTTTTTATTGAGGAGAAACTGACGGTTCACTAACGCACGTTCTGTGCTTTCCTGACGTCAAGAAACTTGTCTCCATGATTTCTCGCGTCGTCCTTTCACGCGATCTTTCTAAGATAGACGTTGCCCCAAATAACGTATCGCAGAGGCATCTAGTACAATGTGCTGCGAGATTTCCTGGAGCTTGCAAGTGCTCACACGCGTATTTGTGCTCCCGTAGCCTCTCATTTAAGCGACCTGCCCGTTGGCGCTATGTAAGACTTTCCGCCTGATAAACGTATTTTGTACACCACACCTCAACGCACTCAACAAACTGGCACCGGTGTCAAGTACCAAGTACGACACCGGTGCCAGTTTGCAGAGTGCGTTGAGTGAGGTGTACGAAATGCCTTTATTATGCAGAAAGTCTTGCGCAGGGCAACGTACAGGTACTAATGAGAGGCTACAGGAGCACAAAACGTGTGAACACTTGCAAGCTCCAGAAATCTCGCAGCGCATTGTACTAGATGCTCTGCGATGCGTTATTTTCAGCAGCATCTATATTAGAAAGATCGCGTGAAAGGACGACGCGATAATCATGGAGACAATTTTCATGACGTCAGGAAAGCACAGAACGTAGTTTATGAACCATCGGTTTCTCTTTACAAAAAAAGACTTGCTGCTAAAACAAATGATGCATCATGATGGCTAGCGGACACGTGCATTGGCTGCCGCAGCCAGGATCTAATCAAGAAACGTGTTTACACTTGCATGACTCCGTTAGATCTGATTATGTCTGTCCCTTTTTTATCTTTTAAATGTTTTTTTTTATTTCAACCATGCATGTTTGGAAGGAAAAATAAACAAGTTGTTAGTATCGCCTTTCGTGTGTGAGTGTCGTCCGCCTTCGTCTCAGATTGTAAACGTTAGCCGCGCAGAACAAAAATAATGAAAAGCCAGCTAGCCCAAACCCAAGCGTTATTGAATGCTGCCATTGGCCCACGTCAACAAAGGAGCGTGTAATTCTAAGCCGCACAAGTCAAATACGTGAATCATATGAAGCAACAACGTTTGAGTGCAGAGCTCGAGGGGTTGATTGTACAACGCAGTCACTGTAATTGAAAGCGATTTCTTAAAATAAACCCATAAATGTAAAATGTTAAAAAAGAAAACTAATTGATATTAGAAAAACAAATGGCACGGTTATGGGTTTCAATTTTATTTACTCGCGCACATACTTTTCCCAAGTCGAGTCAGGGGCCAATCACTGCGATCTATAGATCAATGAATGAATACACCCAAAAACTATTTTTTCCCGAAAGCGTTTTTTTTTCTTCCTGCTGACTGAGAACATTCTCAATTAATTTCCAGTTTCTAAATGCTTCGGAACCAAAAACAGTGCAAAAGACAAGGACCACACGAAGGAGGAAAACGGACGCATCGCTGCATCCGTGTTACTTTAGCATCGCTCTGGACGCTGTTCGGGGAAAGTAAACGCACAAAATGTTTTTGAGAAACAAAAATTTACCTTTTATTTAGCAAAAAGCAAACTGTTTGGAAGCTTCAAAGTTCTTTGCTGTAAATATATATACAACTCGGTAAAACGCACCAATTGCTTTGCTGCATAAAAAAATGTTTTAAACGAATACTTTTAAAGTATTCTTTATTAAATTTGACCAAGAAAGCGGTGTGTGAAAATCCACAATCTCAATGCTTCTCAAATTGCTACCTCAGTTCGATTAAAGCCTCCAGGCATAAAAACGTTGAGTGAACAGCAAGTGATAAATATAGCACACTATGCCTAAGCTTACCCAGCTAGATTTTTGTTTTGCCTGGAGTATATATTTTCGGCAGCCATCAATGATTCTGAGGCAGAGGCCACAATAATACGTGAAGCCCCGAGGCTGCAAAAATGTGTAAGGGCTCGTAATGCCTGGTAACTTGAATCGTGCTGAGTGGCCCCATTCTTCGTAAATCGCGCCTTTAGCAAACAATTTAAGATCAACAATACGCTTGAGTAAAACAATTGTACATTTCAGGCCAGTAAAATCATAAATATTTTTAAGTTTTTGTTTCCAGTTTTTTTTTTTTGATCTGTAGCTTCTGCTTAAATGGGGCCTGACAGTGATGGCCATAAAAATAAAGATCGCTTTAACTAATTGAGAGGAAATAGTGGGGATGCATGCTGATTCCAAAATTCAAGATTAAAAAAAAGCTTATTACAAAGAGCTAGATAGCTGAAGGCTGCTCCCACAATTTTCCATAGGTACCAGCGTATTTACAATAAAAAAGTCCGCAATATACGAAATTCCGAAAGCTTCTAAAACATTTCTTGTGTTACTTAAATTTGTTATATGTTTCGAACCAACACAAGTTAAAAACAATATTGCGTCAACGATTACGCGACGTGATTCGATTGGACAGTGCCAGCTGATGCGACATTTCAATGATATTGCTTCGTGGGAATTTCGGTGATGTTGCGTCGCGCGATAATAAACCATGTCGCTGTTGCTGTTTTTTGTTTTTTTGCGTCGCGTTCTGATAGCTGCGTGTGTGCAACGTGCCCACGCACGAACAACAACCTCTTGGCAAACCGCCGGCAATGACACCAGGTCTCGCGCAAACCGCAACCGGTGACACACACAGACCAACATGCACCAAACACGTTCTCGCGGACGTGCAGCAAAAATTGGTTGGTCGAAGCAGCATGTCCGTTCTTCGCTCGCTAACGTTCTCTTTTATGCGGCGCTTCACGTTCACGCGCAGCACGATCTTGATGTCGAGTTCGTCTCATCCCAGCACCCGGGGTGAGACCGTCGGCACCTACATACCGACGACGTTCTCTCTGACGGGTGCGTTTATGCCGTCGAGCAGCCGCTGCTTTGCTCCGGCGCATGCTTCGCCCGCCCTATTCTAGCGCGCGAAGGCTTAGAGCGCCGAGGGAACGGGCGACCGAAGGCAACAGAGAGCAGGCGGTGAGGGACGCGATCACACGACCTCCAGCGCAATCGCGATTGGCCGAACGCGTTGCGCCTCAATCGCGACTACACTATCAATGAAAGAGCGTGGGTATCGCTGCTGTACTCGTCCTCTCCCGGCGCCCAAGCCAACTGCGATAAACGCGCGCATGCTACGTTCGTTTTCGGCAACGCTCGCCCAGTACAACAAGCCCTGTACAGGCTGTAAAGAAATCTGGCCAGTTATCGACTATTTCCAAATTTTAGCCTATACACGATGACCTATAGTCAGTGGCAGCCGATAAGAATTGCCGAAGGACAGATCACTGTGTCAGAAACGTCAACATAATAAACCCCGCCTTGCTTTCCTTGCGCTGTCGTCGACAATACAGAATGATTTCTTTTTTAGCTGGACCCAATTTTTAAATAAAGAGAGAAAAATTAATATGAATGCGGTTTTCGCTGCGTGTTTATATGGCTCGGCGGACATTAGACGGAAATTTAACCATCTCTATTATCAGACTGTTTAACTAAAGTTCGCCAATAACTTCTTAATCACTGTAATTAGGATATATGTTTATGGTACAAACTTTATGGCGGTCGTATGCCAAGACTGTTCCATTTTGTCGAATTCGCGTACCAAGCCCGTGTCCTGAGATATCTGCCCCTGAATGTCTACTTAACCCGACTTTTTTCACCCAATCCGGCAAACCCGCGAAAGGGGGCACTATAGGCGAACTCCACTACGTCAGCCGGGTAAAAGTGCTAAATTCGGGGACAAATATCGCTGAACACGGGCTGGTTACGCGAATTCTTTAAAACGGAACAGTCTTGACATACAACCGCCTCAAAGTTTGTAATATAAACATATATCCTAATTACAGTATTTAAAAAGTTAATCGACGAATTTGAGGAAATTAATCCGAGGATAGGGATGGCTATATTCCCATCTTATGTCCGTCGAGCCATATAAACACGCAGTAAAAACTGCATTCATATAACGTTTTCCCCTTTTGTTTGAAAATTTGGTGCAGCTAAACAAAAAACACCCTGTGGAGTTTACGCAAAGTCGACGCCACTTTCGCCTTGTTTGCAGTGCTTAGTGTTGAGCTTGAGTGACGGATCCTTCGTCTAAAACAAGCAGGTGATGTTGTTTACCAAATACGCGCTAAGCTTTGTGCATGCCTCCCTTTCGGTACCATTTTACTCCGTAGACTCTTAAAAGCGCTGTCACTGTACTGGAGTACTTCTTCCGCTCGAGGAAGTTGCAAACAGGGCCTATAAAGCTCGTCCCTTTGTTCGGAATTGCCCGAATCCCCTCATTGTCTTAAAACCCCGAAGCAGTAGACTCCGGACGTGCTGTTTGCGTGTCGGCTCCGATAGGAGCCAGTCCTTTCATGCACGTCCTGTGTTTTAGCAATACGCT
>JAZHYW010056588.1:0-20830 GCA_037355805.1 Ixodes ricinus
GCCTACCGTCATTCTAACTGACTCCCGTGGAGCCCTTTTCTGTTCGCAAGCAAACCCCAAAAGGGGAACTCGTGGAAACAACAAGAACAGCTCTTTATGCAGTAGAATACGCTGGTTTCACCGTTCATTTCCAATGGGTGCCTTCCCACGTGGGAGTAAGCGGAAATGAAACAGCAGATCGTATCGCTTCTCGAGCCCACGATTTCGCTCCGACACTCAAGTGTCCGACAGACGACCGCTTGCTCCAAAAGCAAGTTCGTCTACATATTTCATCATTGGGTCCAGCGGAAGAATCAGGGCATCAACCTTGCCTCCTAAGTGGTCTCAGCCGAGCAGAAGCTACAGTTCTACTTCGCCTCCGCACTGGAAGTGCGAAAACCGGAAAAGTATTGTATCGATGGGGCAAAAGGAAGTCGCCTCTATGTGACTCTTGCAAGGTCTCAGAAGACGCCGACCACATGCTTTGGGAATGTCCTAATACAACGTTCAAAGGCAGAGATTCTCCCAGCAGCTTCAGGACCTTCGTCCTCCTATGGAGGAAACTGATGACATTATTTTTCCACGGGGCTCTCGAGCCCGCCGCAGACTATATGCCGGTCCTTTTTTCCCCGTTTTTCTGAAGGACTCTGGACTTTTAGCACAATTTTAAAAGCAGCCAATTCTAGAACAGCACGTGTGTGTGTGTGTGTGGGGGGGGGTGTATGTGTAGCGACAAGTGATTATTAACACCGACCGCCGGCTTTCCTCCTCTTTCCTTCCTTCCTCCTTCCCCATCTCCTGTTTCCGTTCTCTGCTCTTCTTTACGTTTCCCTCTGTTTTTCGGACGGGACATCGTCGGCGTTTTTCCCGCATGACAAACTCCGTCCTCTCTACTACTTTACGGAATTCCTCCTCCTCCTCCTCCGCCAAGGCACCTATTTATGTTGCCTATCGTCGTTTAAATGTGCCAGGACTCGATGACATACACTGTTTGTAAAGCGCCAAGGCACCTATTTATGTTGCCTGGCGTCGTTTGAATGTGCCAGGACTCGATGACATATACTGTTGGTAAAGCGCCAATGCACCTATTTATGTTGCTTGGCCAAAAGATCGCCCTCCGAAAGAAAAAACGCAGGGCGTGGTTTATAAGATCCCTTGTGCAGATTGTCCAGCCACCTACATCGGCGAGACAAAGGACGTTAATGAAAGAATGCGCCAACACAAAACGACGTTCGCAAGCTCGACCACGAGCGCAGCGCAGTCGCTGAGCACTGCGAAGTCAAAGACCACCGGACGCATTTCGACAACACCCGCATTATCGACGCAGAGACTAACAACCGACATAGGCTTTTCATCGAGTCCTGGCACATTCAAACGACGCCAGGCAACATAAATAGGTGCCTTGGTGCTTTACCAATAGTGTATGTGAACGGACTTCGCCATATCCGTGAAAGAAGAAGATCGAGAAATACGCCACATCCCTGAAAGAAGAAGACCGAGACACGCCGCTCCTCAGAACGGGCACCGTCGCCCCTGACGAAGAACCAAATCGGTTCAAAACGTAGGGCTCCTACACGTTTAGGACTGGTTGGTTGCCATATTTTAATTATTGACTATATTAATTGCCGCCCGATCGGTCTGTGCTTCGCTCGTCTCCCAGGGAGTGGCACAACACATCGAGAAGACAGCGAATGGCTTTACTGTACTTCCCGGTTGCCCGTCCTCGAGAGCCGGTAATCCGGGCCCGCCGACCCTGGTTGTCGGCCGTCGTTCAGAGCTCGCAGTCAAGGTCCGTGTCCAGGCCTGCGGATCGTCCTTCCCACGCCAGCGCTGCGTAGGCTAGCTGTCCCGGGCTATCATAGCCCGAGTTTCGCTGCGGAACCACTCCGAGATCGTCATAGCCTAGGCCGGTACGGCCAGGGCTCGCCGTTCCCGCAAGTCCCGGTCGGAACCTCACTGGTGAGCCGCTCTAGGGATCGCCATGGTCCAGACCGCCAGTCCGACTCCGTCGTTCCTGCCCGGCCCCAGCTTCGCGCAGCACGCTTCGTCTCGCGTCAGCTCGTGTCTCTTCGGCTGACCGCCTGTCACGCGCCCTCCGCCCCGTTGTCTTCCACCCTCGTCTCCCACACACTCTCCCCTCCAAAACCCAGACTTCGGAGGACTTCCGGTATTCGGGATTTCATGGGCTTCAGAGAGGAGCTCTTCCACGTCGATGAACAGGTGACAGGTGAACGCTCTGGTCGGGGCCGTGTAAGGTGTCGGGAGAGGCGGCTGCTGTTGGTGTGGCCGGAGTGGCCACGTTGTAGCGTCCGAAAGCGGCGTAGGTGCCGGTGGGTCCTGCGGCATCGGTCCTTCTTGGTGCCGGCCTCAACTGGCTCTTTTAGCGAAGCCGTCAGACATTGTCGACCTGTCCGTCGCTCGCTATCTCATTCACCACGATGCAGCAGAGGGCCTGCTCCAAGCTGGTCCCCCCGACGCGGACGGACCTGCCCGTTCCGCTTAGAGGTCGCCGCGGGCGTAGAACTGCCCGATTTAACCGTTCGTCAGGCCGAACAAGTGTCAGCCACCCTGAGCACTTGGAAAGCGGATGGTCCCGGCCGTGTTTCCTCTCCGGTGGACTTCCTGGGTGACGCCGTCTATGGCGGTCTTTCCAAGAATCTGCAGCAGAACACAATTGTTAAAACAGCACACAGGAACAAATACTCTGCCGCAGATGGTGGCAGCGGCCATAGTCTCCACTGCCAAATTACTTGCCGACGGGTTCGTGTACCGCGCGGCTAACTTGGCGAATCCGCATTCCGGAGCTTACTCGTGGGTCGACAATAACAGGGATTTTCTGTGTCCTACCACAACCTCATGTAATCACCTTCCCCATCACGAGGCTAGTACCCCTTCAAGTCAGCGATGTGAACTAGGGCCAGATTCCTCGTTTGTATCGCGCCGAGCGGCAGCTTCACTAAGTAAGGCACGACGCTCGCGTCTTTACCTCTTAGGGCCCTCTCATCTCGGAGCAAGCGATGCGGTAAAACCACTAGCTGCGTTGCTCAGAGGGTGAGTTTCCCTCAGAACTAGGTAACGATGGCGTAAAGCTGAGCTGGAACTGTTGCGCAAGCGAAAGGAATCCAAAGCCAGCGGCGGGATCGCCATACCATTCCCGCGTTCGTCAACGGCCGCATCTGTATCATGTGCGAATCGATGTAAGCGTCAGCGCCCCGCCCCGTCCACGTGCATACGGGATCAAGGACTCCGTCAGCCCTCGGAGGGGCGACAGCTCAGCGAGCAAGCCCGCTTGAACTGTTGGCGCCTCAAGGCAAGCTGGACAGCTGCAAGCCTACCTAAATGTCTCCCCGCCTCATCCCCGGCCAGGCCGTGACGCCACATAACTTATGAAAAGTCTTGCTGTCACTGCCACGACCGGCCAGAATGAAGTCGAAAAAGTATCTTATAAATCAACTCCGTAGCTTTCTAGAAACCACAACCCAGCAGGGAAAGTCATCCCTCTGCCTTTCGTCGTTCGTTGGCATGACGCGAAGCAACAAGCCCTCTTGGCCCAGCACGTACGAATGTGCTCACTAACTCGCCTGCCAGCTGTTCCCGGTGTCAACTGATAACCCCGCAATTTTCCGACACCCGCTAACAAACTAGTCCGCAAGCGTTCCCGGTGTCAACCGCTGTGCCACCAATTCTTCCGACACCTGCTGAAAATCTCCGTCCGCCAGCGTTCCCGGTGATCAGCTCCCCTTACAAAAAAGGCCTATCAGGCCAGATCTAAAGATTTCAGATATGGCCATATCAAAAATTGGCCACATATAACCTGAAGTATGGTATATCTCTGCCAGATATAGCCTCATAATGCCAGATACAGCCTGATATCCCCTGGCCAGATATGGAAATCCCAGATCTGGCTAAGTAAGAAATTTCACATCTGGCCAGGCATATCAAAAGGACTAAAATATAAATCAGCACTTTATATATTTTTATTGTCTACAATTCTCCCAAGTGCCCCACTACGCACTCGAGGAACGGTGATCAGCGCCTAGTGATCGCTAGTTTTGACCAATTCCAAAGTTACACAGTTTCGAGTGTAATTGTAGTCACCTAACAAGCGTCCCAAAGGGCTCAAGGACCTGTGTCGCCTGCTTCTAAAATTTCTCGTCAATGGCAGCGTTTATGATTCTCATGGCAATTCTCGTCCAACCTTCAACCAGGCTGAGAGCGCCTGAAATCTCTTACCAGATTATCATTCTCGTCATTGTTGTTTTAGCAGGAATTACTTAAAAGCCGAGAAATCACAACAACCAAAACCGGGATTTAGCTCGCGATTCAGACGGAGCTGCATTCTAGCATTTTTTAGCGTTTCTAACTTAATATCAGCGTCTTTGAAGCTGTACGAGAATGATAATAATGCCAGAGATATGCCGCACGCTCAACCAGGTTGAAGGTTGAACAGGAGATACGCTGTACTGATTTCGATTGGCGAAAAAATGTTAAAAAGTGATATGACAGGTACTTGGGTTCAATGCGAAACTTGTTCCAGGGTGACTCTGAATTACACTCAAAACTATGTAACCAAAGAATTGGTCGACATTTCCGATCCCTAGGCAGCTGAAGAAACATCGTCCCCATGATTCCTCGAGTACGGGCCGAGGTGCTTGGGATTTAGCAAATTGTCTATTCCGGCGTAATGTTAACACTTCAAAATAATTAATTCTACATTGAAATCCTCGTGAAAATTAGCACAAATAATCTCAAACTTAAGCTTGCCAAAGCTGAAGTTTGGGATTATTGTGGTAATATTTAGCTTCCGAACAATGAGTCATTCACATTTTGCTAACGAAGTGAATTTTAACTTTTTTAAACTTCTTAATATTTTGAAAACCGGCCGCCAGATAAAGCTGTATATACGCCAGAAAAGGCTGTGTATACGCCAGATAAGTCTATATACGCCATATCAGGCTGTATTTACGCCAGATAAGTCTGTATATATACCAGATAAGTCTGTATATATGCCAGATATGTCAGTATATGCGCCATATCGGTCTGTATATACGCCAGTTAAGTCTGTATATAGGCTGTATATAATCATATATAATCATATAATGTTTGATATGGCCAGATATCGCCCAGATATAAGATTTCCATACGGGCTGCTATTCCGCAATCTTTCCGACACCCGCTGACAAACTCGCCCATTAGCGTTCCCGGTGTCAACTGCTAATCCCGCAGTCTTTCCTGACACCCGCTGACAATCTCGTCCGCCAGCATTCCCGGTGTCAGCTTCTATTCCCGCAATCTTTCCGACACCCGCTGACAAACTCGTCCGCCAGCCTTCTCAGTGTCAGCTGCTATTCCCACAATCTTTCCGTCACCCGCTGACAGAAACCCATCTGCACCCCGGCCCTCCGACAATCTCTTCCTTCCTCATCACTTCACCTCAAGCCACGATTTTTGGCCCACTCGTCCAGCGTCCTAAATTTGCAACAAGTCCTGGTTGTTTCCCCTCCTGCCAGTTGTTATCCTGCATTCCAGCGAACATGCGGTGCCCCTCCTCCGCCTCCGAGGACGACTTTCTTACAAGTTACCCGCACTCTTCGCCACCCCCCCCCCCCCGGTTGCATTACCTCCTCCCAACCGCGATTCTAGGGTGCTCGGGAGAGCGGGACTGCAACCTCGTCTTTCGAGTCCATTTGGTACTCGACACGAGGAGACACCTGCTGAGCTCTGCTGTGAAACTAGTCGCCAAAATTCCAAGAGACTTTGTCGCAACGGGCACCGTTAGCGTCCGTGAACAACCCGCTCAACGAAACCGTGGGACCTCCGATGACGACTAGAAGAAGAAGCATTCCGACCGGGCTCCACGTTGGATGAGCCATTTGTGTGTCGCGCGTCCGCTCTATAATAATCGCCGCCCGATCGGTTTGTGCTTCGCTTGTCTCCCAGGGAGTGGCACAACGCAACGAGAAGACATGTGCTTACTGTACTTCCCGGTTGCCCGTCTTCGAGAGCCGGCAGTCCGGGCCCACCGACCCTGGTTATCGCCCGTCGTTCAGAGCTCGCAGTCAGAGTCGGAGTCCAGGCCTGCGGATCGCCCTTCCTCGCCAGCGCTGCGGGCTAGCTGTCCCGGGCTATCACAGCCTGAGCCTCGCCGCGGAACCACTCTGGGACCGTCATGTCCCAGTTCGGTATAGCCAGGGCTCGCCGTTCCCGCAGGTCCTGGTCGGAACCTCGCTGGTGGACCGTTTCGGGGTTCGCCATGGACACGGTGGAAGAAAGACATTTAGGTGATGACTCTGTCTGACGCGGCGGCCACATTATGTTCGGCGCACCGAGCGCTTCACTCGCTCGGGGATAGATGGCGCCCAAGCATGGAGTCCTCTCCCTAACCGACCGCTCAAGTTGTTTCTCCCAGCGGGGGTCCCGCATTCACTCGCTCACTGCTTCTTGTTGTACCTCACCGCCGCCACGCCGCCACCAAGTCGCCAGAGTCCGTACATTTGTGTTCTCCTCCTCCTTCTTTTCTTCGGGTTAAGGCTCACCTTCGTGCTTGATGGTGGCTCTTGTGATCGACACAGCACCAAAGCAAAACATGAGGCCAGCCACTTGCCGCACAGCACCACCACACAACCACACGGCAAAAAAGGCGAGCACGCTACGCCGCCGACACCGTGGCCACCGAGGAGGGATTTCATACTGCAGCGCCCTCCCGGTTCGAGGCTAGCTCCGAACACGATCTGGTCGCTCTGCTCCCTGCGGGAAGATCGGCCAGAGCCATCACCTAAATATGTTTCTTCCATCGGCCATGGCCAGGCCATAGCCTCCTCTATACTCACAAAGCCTGGCAGTTCGACAACGGAGCCATAGAGTGCCCAGTCGCAGATTTGGAGAGCGAGGATCTGGTAGCACAGAGCGTTTCTCGGGGAGCGTGTCGTCAGCGCACAGCTTTTGCAGCGGCGAGGACCCGAAACATGGTTTTCAAACCCGACGAGAAAAGAAGTGGTAGTCCCAACGTTTTAATTCTTGTCTCAATGTTTTAATTCTTGATTAGAAAAGAGCGGTAGAGCGAGGAGCGCGGGAGCACGAGCGGACATTCCATCGCTCGGGACAAGTGTGTTTCGGCGTTTCGCCGCAGCGGAACGACCGTTACATGCCGCTCCTTTCATTCGTTGTCTGCCGCTCTACGTTTTCACTTACGGCGGCCGCGTCTCGTGGCGATCTGCCAGACTTTGTCAGTATAGAGGAGGCTATGGCCAGACCAGCCAGACCGGCTCCGTCGTTCCTACCCGGCTCCAGCCTTGGACAGCGCGCTCTGTCTCGCACCAGCTCGTGTCTCTTCGGGTGACCACCTGTCACGTGCCCTCCGCCCCGTCGTCTTCTACCCTTGTCTCCCACAATACGTAGCCCCGCCATGTGCGTTTAATGTCTCTAGAATGGGTTCTATCATCAGGCAGTGTCCAGGTCCAGTTTTACAGACAGGTGACCTTAATGCCGACAACGCTGCATGGGGAGTGCGAGAACCACGCGTCGTGGAAAAGAAGAGCTACTTGATTTGGCAGACGATCATGACGTTTATATTTCAAATGATGGGTCACCGACTTTTATCTGAGGCACTCGAAGCAGTTCAGACGCTGCCTCTATATCACGTGAGCTTGTCTGGAGCTCTTGGCTCGCAGATGTAGACTGTCATGGCAGGGACCATATACCCACATACATCACAATTACTGGTTTTCAAGCCAATACCAGGCCCCATTTAGTATCGCATACTGACAGGAAAGGCTTTAAAGAAGGGGTAGTGCGCCTACAAGCGACTAGTACCATATCATGAGCTTATATCTGCCATCCAACTGTCAGCAAAAGAAGCAACGAAATCTATACATCTCCCGCCCTCCGGCACCACGGTGGATGCAGAATATGAGCTACCCCGACCAATCCGCCGACGGGCAGAATGGCGTGCAAGGCGAATTAAATTACACGCTGATATTCGTAATAATAGAACTCAAAGGCACATCCGCCGTAACCTAACAAAATTTTGAAGAAAAAAAAACAACTAAAAAAGCATTTGCGTTTATTTTTACCCTTGTTCTTTTACTTTTTACCTTTTTCTACCTTTTTTCGTTATGATGGCATATATTGCGCGAGGATTACGGTTCTCACCGCGGAAGAGAACAGCATTTAAGGCTTTTACAGCGAAGCTGTTCATGACTCGCAGGTGGGATTTTTCGCATCCTTCGACAGAAAACCCACGCGCGGGCCTTATCACCGTTCGCGCACGCCTTATCATTTATCATGTGGTTTTGACACTTGTTTCAATACGAAAACCACAAAACAAGTGTCAAAACCACGTGAAAGATTATAAGGCGCGCGCGAACGATGATAAGCACGTAGCGCTCCCCGCATGCATTTCTCGGTAAAGATTGCGGTTGCATAAACGGCCGCAGCAACGTCAGAGTATGAAGTGTGGAGTGACGTCACTAGCCCCGCTAACAATGCGAAGCACGTAGCGCTCCCCGCATGCGTTTCGCGGTAAAGGTTGGGGTTGTATACGCTGCCGCGGCAACGACAGCGTAAGAAGTATTTCACATATAAAAAAAGTTTTGGCACAGCATGCATTTACTTTTCTTCCGTCGATCATTTGGTATAGACCCCTTTGCTGTTTACAAACATGACCTGCCGCTTGCGTCTTAAGAGACTTCCGGTCGCACCGTCTTTGCAAGCCTGTTGAGCTTGCTTATGTCACCAGTGCTAGAAAGCATAAATGCTACATGGACAACAAAGTTGGTGATTTAACGAGGGCCTTCGGCTATACAATATTACATCTTGGAGGAGGCAAGTTGGTTTACAAGAATACTCGAAACATTTTGAACAGATATCGCACACCTTCGTCCTTTTGGCGTTCACCTGGAGAATTGGCGGTTAAACGTATCATCTACATTTCAAGCAGCGGTGTTAAGGTGGCCTTTGTTCATTCATTTTATAAACAGGAAGTTCTCTGGTACGTCAAAGACTGAAGCACCACCTGGTGAAGTTCGCCATAAAAGGGTCTATAGTGCAGTGGGCAGTGCTGCCCAACCACCATCACAGCGTGGACTGGAGCCTTAACTTTTTTCAGTCTTCTTTCGTAGGCCAGCTTCTGCAATTGCTGGGGATTTTATATGCCTCACTTGTAGGCCTGAAAAAGTAAAAACCGTTGATCCATTAAATTTAAGCTTTGAAGAAGTTACCGATCATACTTCAAGAATGATGCGCATTCGAACTGGATCAAGCTCTCGCATCTCTGAATCAATCTTCATCTCCTGGGCCAGACGGTATTGCTAGTGCCACTACATAAGCTACGCTTCAGAGTAACGACACTTGGCAAAATTGTGGCTTAAAATCATGGTTGCCAGTTATCAGAAGCTTTATCTGAAATCACAGGAAACGCATTTCCGTCCTCCACAAATGTTTAAACAAGTTGCGACAAAACAAACCAATATTACATGAGTTTTCTAACACCGAATCTAATGCTGAGGAAGTCGCACTTTTGAATCATGACGATCGGCAGTTGCGCCTGCCCTGCACAAGCACCAAAATGGCGGTGCCCACAACGATGTCTGGGAACGAAGTGCCGATACTCTAACCACTCATTCACACTGGAAGCGGATCCGCGTTCGCAAAGCGGTTGCGAACGCGGTTGTATAAAGATTCAGTATAACTGCACGCGCACTTGATGTCATCCAGCGCGCGTGCAATTGTAGTGGATCTTTATACAACCGCGTTCGCAACCGCTTTGCGAACGCGGATCCGCTTCCAGTGTGAATGAGCGGTAAGCGCAGCTCATTTAGTGGCTCTGGGTATTACGTATAGCACACTGGCACGCCTTGGACCTGTAGCCCGCCGCCAACATCTTTTAGACATATTTAATGCTTCCTGGCTCTCCCGCTCTGTCGCTCAGGAATGGTAAACAGCTTTCGTTATACCCAGTCTAAAAGTCGGCAAGTCTTCTTTGGATATAAAATCCTACCAACTTAATGCACTGACAAGCTTTGTCAACAATTGCATTGAATGAATCATTCTTTCGCGCCTGGAATGGTCTCTAGAATCAAATTCACTATATCCCGCTCCAATGACAAGTTTCAGTCAAGGCCGAAGCTCTATGGACAATGCTCACGTCGACGATCAGAAGCTCCGTGGCAAGCTTACAACGGCTGTATTTCTCGACATATGTGGAGCCTTTGACAAACGTCCAGCACTCAGCAGTTCTGCAAACCTAATGTTAATAGGAATCGGAGGTCGCCTTTATGACTGGATCGCCGATTACCTACACTATCGGACAATCTATGTGCGCACAAGAAATGGGGATACCCGCCATCTTACTCTAAGCAACGGTGTTCCAGAAGGAGGGGTCCTGAGTACAGTCCTCTTTAATGTCGCCCTCGTTGATCTCACTGCTATCATCCCAGATTCTATACATATATCGATGTACGTCGATGACGTCTGTATTTGGACGTCATCCGCTTTTTCCAAGCATAGGCAAGTCTCCTGGCTGCGATCGACATGATGTCACTGTTTTTGCCATGTGAGACCTCAAGATATTCCTTGCAAAGTCTGCTTCTATTGCATTTAGTACGATGAACGTAGACCGTTACCCCTTATCAATTGACGGTACTGCTGCTCTGCATGTTCCAGGTCACAAATTCCTTGGAGTTTATATTTACAAGGGGTCAACATGGAGCTCCCATTTGTCAGATCTCAACATTACACTGTCTGCATTGATCAGCTTGGGACGCCTCACAAGCGGTGCAAGTTGGGGTGCTTCAACGGCGGCCCTCCTTCGTTTTTACAACAGCTTATTTGTTTTTGTTCTTCGCTACAGCCTTCCAGTCACGCATAACCTTAGTCCTACCAAACTGAAAAAAAAACTTCGATCATTTCAAGCACTACCACTCAGAGTATGTATCGGAGTTTCTAAAACAACATCCACCATTGATACAATAGCCGAATCTCACTGTCTTCCAATAGTAGCTATTCGTACCCAGGAGACTGTTGGGATCATATCCGACAGTTAACACGACACCGTGCTCATCACCAGGCTTACTTACCAGAAATGTGTCTCCGTTAGCGGCGAGATTAAAGCCCTCGATATGTTTCCGTTTGTCTAGCAAGTAGCGTCAAATGCGCGAGCACACGTGGCCCGTGTCTCGAGCGGATCTTGGAAGCAAAAATGGCGGCGCAGCACCGAAATGAGCGGCCCTTGGAAGCGAATGGCGGCGGAGCACCCAGCTCGCGGCACGTGCTCTCGGGCGCGTTTCCACAACAATGGTTGGCGGTACTTGTAAAAACGCCTTTATCAAGGGGCTTTAGGCGAGATCAGAGCCGTATATTAGGAGAGTTTGGCAATACGGAGTTAGAAAGGCCACCGCGCGCCGAATATTCCCCACGCTAGAGCGTAAACCAGCCCTGTGACACAGCGTCGACCAATCAGGAGACCTCTACTCCATCTCACAATGTCTGCGGTGAAGGCAAAGCGCGGGCGCGCGAGCCTAGCTCTAGCGAAACGGCTCGTGCTTTGCATCGAGCGCTTGCACAGGAGGTACTGTTAAAGCGCTACGCGCCCGTGCCCACTGGCCTTTGGTCTGTCACTGCAGAACAGCGCCACGGAGACTGGCTGAAAGCGAAGCCGTGCAAGAGTGGGGTGCTGCCAGCGTCTTGAGACGTCGGAGCACCTCGCCTCGGCACGGCTCACATTATAGCTCAGTCTTCTACTTATCTGTTCGAGCAGCGCAAAGTAAGGACGGCGCAGACCATGCGCTTTGTTGCATTTGCCTCCTTGCCCAGAGCGCTCGTAGCAAAGCCATGAAGCGTCACGCTGAGCCTCTGCGCGTCACGCGCTTGCCAGCTTTTGCCTTTGTCTGCAGCATATTAGGTGAAACGGAGTATAGGTCGTGCCACAAATTGTAGACACGTGACCACCGCTATAGGACTGCTTTCGCGTGCCTGTGGACTTCGGCGCTCGAGATGCTCGCGCCTTATTCAGAACCAATAAGTATGTCCAAACTCTCCCAATAAACGGCTCTGGGCGAGATGTTTTAATGGCGCCCTCCTGTGGTTACCTTTCGTGACGTGCATTACCTTGCGAACAACAAGTTCGATGGTGTTTGTAAGGAGCATGGTGGAAGCTTGAAATCATTGCGCTCTTAAAGCAACACTACCAGCACCGTCGAAACTGAAGTTCTCCCATTCCTCTTATTTCCGTCGATGAGAAATCCTTTGCTGACGTCATAGTCAGCATTCGGCCAATCGCGGAAGGCCGACCACAGCGACGCTTTTGATCGCGCACGTCGCCAGATTCCAGACCATACTCACAACATCCCGACTACGTTTTAAGAATATACGCTACCTCACACGCCTCATAATCCCTGCCTCCACTACCGGTGGGTACAACTAATCCGGTAATACCTAAAATATCAACGTTTCCTGCAATCGCCTCGCGACAACTTCCTCTGTCTGTCTTGTACACTCGACACTCCTCCTGTCCCATCCACACGGATGCACCCACGACATAAAATGGTCTTTGTGGTTTCTGCACTCTCCCACATTACAGGTTATAAGCTTTCACGTTGAATGTTTTCAACAGCTACTGAACTTGTAGCCATTCGTGAAGCGATAAGATTTATGATTGCAGCGCCTTCTCGCACCTGGGCCATAATAACAGACTCTAAGTTATTACTCCAGTTCCTCGACTGCCCAAGCAAGAATAGTCCATTATATTCAGCTCCTGCTAGACATACTTCAACTCTATCGGGATGGAATGCGCCACGGCCTCTCGATGTGCTTCCAGTGGATACCCAGACATTGTGGAATTCCTGAAAAAAAAAATAATGGCCGGTGCTGTTGCAAACCATGCCCAAGGATCCACTCAACTAGTACAAGCCTTATTTACTAAGACAGATATTAAAAGCGTAGTGAGTGCCGTGGAAAAAAATAATTGCCGCACGTCTCTGGCAATATGCTGCTGATCAAGAACACTACGAATCATCGACGCACATTTCACATTTCGAGCACCTCGAAGTCTAACAGTTCGACGTGAGGCTGTGTTTCGTCAGATACGCCTGAAAGTTGCATACCCGAAACGATACCTTTACAGCATCAGGAAAATCGGTTGTCCGAGCTCCATCATATGCCAAATAACTGAAGATTTTAGACCTATACTGACAGAGTGCCCTAACTACGCAGATAAACGGCTTCAAGTGCATAGACAGCTCAACTTACCGCCTGGAACCGCCTTCGCCATCCAAATGATGCTAGGCCCCTGCGAAAATGAAGATTTCGCATCAAGAACTACGAACGCCCTCGTCAAGTTCATTTGGGAGACTGGCCTCGACAAGACACTTTAAAACTGCATAAGTTCAAATTCCTTTTCCCCTTTATTTTGTGTGCAATCCTTTACTTTTCTCTTTAGCTGTCTTATCCCTTATCTCGCTTTCCCATTCAGAGTAGCCAGTCAGGCGATGTCTCCCGGCTAGTCTCTCTGACTTCGTTATATTTATCAATAAAAAAAAAACATCAGGACGCTTAAGCTTCGCCTTTAAGAGAGCGTAATGCGATAGCGTTATCGGGCCCGATTCGCAAAGCCTTCTCAGAATAAGCCCGCGCTCGTTCCCAAACCATGCAAACGTGTGTGCGTGGTTTAGTCCATAGGTCACGTGTAACGTGACGTCACGTGTGACTTCATGTCATGTGACGTGCGACGTCACACCTGGTTGTAACGCCATGACCCTATCGATCGTTAAACTTAGCGGAAATCTTTCCGCTATATTTTGCTTAAAACTTTTTGCTAAATTTGGCGGGAAAAGGTTTCGCTGAAATTGGCGGGAAAACTTTTGTGCTTAATTTGGCGGGAAAATTTTCCGCTAGATTTGGCGGAAAAACTTTTCGCTAGATTTGGCGGATCGATAGGGCCACGATGTCACAGCCACGTGTTGCGTCACACGTGAAGTCACACGTGGCTGCGCGCGTTGCATTATAAGATTTTTCAGTCCCACCGGCGCCGACAACGGATTTCCTGCGACACGAGCTCCTAAACGCTATCGCATTAAAAAAAGTAAATTGAGTTCGAGCAGAGCCACGGAGAGGAAGAATGTCTGCGACGCAATAATCCTATAGCTGCAAATGTGTGTGTACAACGAAGCGTTAATTGATCGTGTCTCTGCGCTTATTAGAGACCTCACCATGCAAGGACTCTACCTTAAATTTTGAAACTTACATGAAAGAGGCTTCCGCACAAACTTCTTAAACGCCTCTTTTTTTTTTTCATTGAAAACACAGTTTGTTAGAAGTGACCCGCAGTACTTTATGCAAATGCGATGAACAAATTCACGGCGATGAGCCTCGTTTTTGGTTGGGCAGACTAGCAGAGGAGAATCGCAGACTGCTATAGACCATTCCATTTAGCGCTCTCTGTGCGGCACCATTTTGTTCGACAGCAGCGCCCTCTCCATACATCCGGGAAATTCAGCGGGTTCGGCGGGGTAAAACGAGAGAGAGGGCACGCGCCCGACTCCGCTAGCAGACTACAAACCGGGAGGTTGGAGGTTGCCATTCTCCATCATTGGGCTGTACCGGCGGGCTGTACGGAACTTGGAACTCTCGCTCGTGGCTGCCATTGTGAAGTGGTTGGCGTTCTTAGAATAGTTATGGCTACACCAAAATCAGCCTATAGCTCTCTGTTGTTCTATTTCGGTAAATGATCAACTAGCATATCTCTTTTCCGTTACTTAAATAGCAATTTAGTCAGCCGGCAGTACAACTACTGCGTGTATTGCGGCAAGAGAGCACTTTTTATTTATTATTTCAGACTTCCACTCATGGTCGCTAAAGGTCTACACCAGTACGAACTTTGTATAGTAAAAAAGGTACAGCAACCGGATTTAGTTTTCGCCGGAGAGACCGGCCAATCTGACACAGTTTTCCCTATTTTTTTTATTTGCACGCAGGTAACAGCGCAATTGGACCCTGTTCGTTTTTTTTTTATCTAGCGTAGTATTACACGATAACTGGCATATCAAAATCTGCGCATCTGCGCTTGAAATTTCTAAAATGACGCGATTTTAAACAGAGCTCGCACGCCAGCCGGATGCTAGGTACAGCCCACTCGGCGGAGCAGACGACATGCGGGGTGAGAGGGGAGGGCATTTTTTTCTCTCTATTACCCTCTCTGCTATGACCCTAATGGAACGGTTTGTAGTCCGTTGCAACTCAAGAAGGTAGGGCGAGGGAAAGGAAGGTCGGGGAGGAGGAAGCAGACGACTCCCTCTAGCCTCTCTCTAGCCTCTGCTTCCTCCTCCCCGGCCTTCGTTTCTCTCGCCCTACCATCTTGAGTTGCATCGAACTATAGTTCTGCGAACCTGAAAAGTGGTTCGAGGGGTCGCCAGTTCCTCACGTTGCATAATAACATACCTGCACCCAGCATTCTGAGAATGTCGAGCAGACAAATTAGTTCGGTCTGAGAGGTACAGGAGCCCTCCTCGATACAGTTACTTTGTATGATCCTGTCAATCGCTACTGGTCTTCGGTTTCGTCGTATTACATGAGCAGGAGAGGCATGACAAGTGCTTGTTTAAGGCACAGGTGGTGTAGTCTCCGACGTGTGCTGTTGTAGTTCACTCGAGGCTGCAGACCGTGGAGTCGTCTGATGACATCCAGTTTCATCTATTGATTACTTGTAGCCAGCTTGCTCGTTGGTCTGGGTCCGATGGTATTTGATGGTGTGTCACTCTTTCATTCTCAGCTGGCTTGCTTGTGCTTGGGGCACAAAGTGGTACGCAACAAGACACGCCTGAAACCGGATCTCAAAATTAGGACCGCACAATGATTCACCATTTACTGTCTGCATGGAATAACGATTCATTGCTTATCTTAAATAATCCGTATTGTTATCTTTCGCGTTTGGCATGCATGACCTGTGAACCATTTCAGACTAGCAGATAGGCTAGGCGTCATTGTTGTTTAGTTATGGGCGAAAATGCGTAAAATATTTTAACTACATTCAACACGAAACATAAAACACAGGTATTTTTATGTCAGAATATAGAGTTTTAGTAGATCGTACGCTGAGGAAAGTGAGCCCAGCGGGCGCGAGCTCAATCCATGCGTCAAAGTAACGGCACGAGCTCCCGCTAGTAAGGCGTAGCTCTGGATTACGATCTACTAAAACACTCTGATAACAACTTTCAGCGGTCGGTCAGCCAATGGCAGGACAGGTAAATTAATCGATCCGTCAATCGCCTGCCGCAGCTGGGTAATAATAGGGAGTTTTCGTAGACCGTCTTTCTACCTGCTCTATGCTCTCCGAAACGAAGGCACCACTACTGCGCATGCGCGGCACTAGCCTTGCCTCCGGTGTTTCGGGTCTTGTAGCGGGTTGCGGAGAATGTTGCGGGACAGCGGAAACGGTCAACGAAAACTCCCTAATGGTACGTTTACACCTGAGAAGAAATCCGCTGCCGCGGGAGCGGATCCGCTCCCGGCGGCGGCGGCGACGAGCGTGTTGTGTTTATATCTATTTCCTTCGGGCGGCAGCGGCAGCGCCGGCTGTGGCAGCGGTTCCCGTAACATCTCGTCAAATATGACGAGAAGGCGCGAGAGTTTCCGCCTTGGCTCTCTCTCCCGGGCGTTGCTGCTCCCGGAAAAACGCGTATTTGTGACGTAGGCAGCGTCGCGCTGCGCAAAAATGTCACTTCCGTTCAGCGAAACGCCTCGTTCGGCGGCAGACATAGGTCCGGACCTAAACGGCTCGCCGCCGCGTTTTCCGCCCAGCGTTTCGCTCCAGCGGCAAAAGCTGGGCGGATTCGCCAACGGATCCGCAAGTGTAAACGTACCATAATATGGCTTTGTGATGTGGACTGTGGATCGCCGGGACACCGCTAAGCACGACAATCGGGCAAGGTGATATAGTAGGAGGTTAGGCGCGTTCTAACTGAGCAAGGCGCTGTTTTGGCTCTCCGAATTTCGCGCTCGCACGGTCACTTTTACTTTGTATCTTTTTTTGGTGGCAGTTGAGGGTGCTGAGGGGTGGGATTCGGTGCTTTGCGGAGAAGTGCCGGGATTTGCGCACAGGAGCAGCGGCGCCCCGACTGGTGCCCAATGAGTACAACCATATGTGTAGCTTGGCCGTGAACATAGCTTTGGCAAGCTTAAAATTGCACGGGCTTGTCTGCACGAGCAGAGACATGGCGGCGTCCAGTGGCCTTGCTTGCAATCGTCTATACTATACACCATAGAGATCATACATACTTACTCTAGAGGAAAAGGTCCACCATTTTCCCATGCATTCTGGCAGCCGCAGGCGGCGGAGCATGCAGGCAGACCCTCGGGGTCCCACACATGTTTACCAACTGCCTTCGATTTCACGAATATAATGATATCATCCAGTGGCGTCACAAGGGGGGGGGGGGCGGGGGGGGCGGACCGCCCCGGGTGCAGGGCTCAGGGGGGTGTCGCGGCGGGCCACGAGAGCGGGGGGGGGGGGGAGTCGCGGCGGGCTACGCGAAAGCGGGGGGGGGGGGGGGGGGGGAGTCGCGGCGGGCCACGCGAAAGCGGGGGGTGGGGGGGGGGGTGTGCGCGGCGGACTACCGCCCCGGGTGCCGCTGACTCTCGTGACGCCACTGATATCATCAAAGCAGTTTCATGAACTTCAACAATCCACGAACTTACCGGTGGAAATACATAATCACGTTCCTTTCGAAGCTTTCTTTTTGCATAGCGCGCAGATGTGCGGCCTCGCGTCAACGCTAAACTAAACCAGGTAACTGGCTTCGCGGGTGGGGCGCGAGTGGGCGCGGCCGAGGAATACGAAACCGCGCAACCACCCGATTTCCGAGATTTCGACAGAAGGGAAGTTAATGCAGCGTAATGAGTTTATTGCTTTTTATAAGCGTTAGAATAGCTCAGAATTTAGTTTACGACGTTAAATTATCACTGTTTATATTGCTGAGAGTTTTCAGTCTTCGCGATTACCGTTGCGACTGTTGTCCTTCAGCTGGCAACATTGGTTTCTTTCTCTCGTGTTCTGTTGGTCTCTTTCGCGATCTTTCACTCGGGACCCAGGATGTCGGCGCACGGGATTTACCACTCCTCCTCACCCACCGTTACCCCCCTGCTGTAGGAAGTATTCACTGGCGGCCATAGCTGTGTGCGCGACTGCTGAGCGCGTGCTGATGGCTAGCTTCCAGGGTTCTTTTGCAACGTGCATTCCACACCGTCAAAATGGCCGGTCTTAGCAGCCTATTAATGGGGGCTCGTTCTGAGCATGCGCTCTAGACAGCACCCACAAATATGGCGCCCAGTGAATACTCCTTATACACCGTTCCAATGTTTACAAAATCGCAGCCCATTGTGGGAACATCACAGTCCAGCACCCGCATAGTCATCGCTTCGGAAAGCAAGCGGATCACGCGGCATACGCACGAGCAATGAAAATGGCACCGACCAGAAGCCTGTTTTAGAATCTGGTCCAAAACATAAAGCTGAGAGTTAAACTTTTTTTTTTCTGCCACCGAGTTTTGCCGTTTTTGTGCAGTCTCCAAATCGCTGCCGTTCCACACGAAGGAGAACTCCGCGGACGGATGTCGTGACGTCAACAACCCGGGAAACTCCGTCCTCGGCTCCGCCACGCGCCTGCGGAGCTTTCGTGCTGACAGCACGAAGCCTCCGCGCCTCCGCCACGGAGGAGAACGGCGCCGCGAGACGTCAAAAGGGATGACGTATGTCTCACGTGATGCGCGCTCCGCGGAGGAAAGTGGCGGATTTCTCCTTCGTGTGGATACCCCATTAAGGGGTATCCACACGAAGGAGAACTCCGCGGACGGATGTCGTGACGTCAACAACCCGGGAAACTCCGTCCTCGGCTCCGCCGCGTGCACCTGCAGAGCTTTCGTGCTGACGGCACGAAGCCTCCGCGCCTCCGCCACGGAGGAGAACGGCGCCGCGAGGCGTCAAAAAGGGATGACGTATGTCTCACGTGATGCGCGCTCCGCGGAGGAAAGTGGCGGATTTCTCCTTCGTGTGGATACCCCTTAGGGGTATCCACACGAAGGAGAACTCCGCGGACGGATGTCGTGACGTCAACATCCCGGGAAACTCCGTCCCCGGCTCCGCCGCGTGCACTTGCGGAGCTTTCGTGCTGTCAGCACGAAGCCTCCGCGCCTCCGCCACGGAGGAGAACGCGCCGCGAGGCGTCAAAAAGGGATGACGTATGTCTCACGTGATGCGCGCTCCGCGGAGGAAAGTGGCGGATTTCTCCTTCGTGTGGATACCCCATTAAGGGGTATCCACACGAAGGAGAACTCCGCGGACGGATGTCGTGACGTCAACAACCCGGGAAACTCCGTCCCCGGCTCCGCCGCGTGCACCTGCGGAGCTTTCGTGCTGACAGAACGAAGCCTCCGCGCCTCCGCCACGGAGGAGAACGGCGCCGCGAGGCGTCAAAAGGGATGACGTATGTCTCACGTGATGCGCGCTCCGCGGAGGAAAGGGGCGGATTTCTCCTTCGTGTGGATACCCCATAATGGGGTATCCACACGAAGGAGAAATCCGCCACTTTCCTCCGCGGAGCGCGCATCACGTGAGACATACGTCATCCCTTTTGACGCCTCGCGGCGCCGTTCTCCTCCGTGGCGGAGGCGCGGAGGCTTCGTTCCATCAGCACGAAAGCTCTGCAGGTGCACGCGGCGGAGCCGGGGACGGAGTTTCCCGGGTTGTTGACGTCACGACATCCGTCCGCGGAGTTCTCCTTCGTGTGGATACCCTTTAATGGGGTATCCACACGAAGGAGAAATCCGCCACTTTCCTCCGCGGAGCGCGCATCACGTGAGACATACGTCATCCCTTTTGACGCCTCGCGGCGCCGTTCTCCTCCGTGGCGGAGGCGCGGAGGCTTCGTTCTATCAGCACGAAAGCTCCGCAGTGCACGCGGCGGAGCCGAGGACGGAGTTTCCCGGGTTGTTGACGTCACGACATCCGTCCGCGGAGTTCTCCTTCGTGTGGATACCCCTTAGGGGTATCCACACGAAGGAGAACTCCGCGGACGGATGTCGTGACGTCAGCAACCCAGAATACTCCGTCCTCGCGCCTCCACACGACGGAGAACTCCGCGGACGGATGTCGTGACGTCAGCAACCCGGAATACTCCGTCCTCGGCTTCTTCGTTTCAGCTTAAGTCCAGACGCAGCCGAATGCTACAAGCGCGAGCTCCGGGCTTTCAGCATCCCTGCCAAGCACGCGCTCCTCGTGCACTGCAAGCACTGTTCAGGGCCACATGCTCGCACTTGTAGCATCAGCTGCGTCTGGACTTAAAGGAGCGGTGCAAACGATACTCAATTGGAATGTTTTTCTCTTTACACGAGCTTACTGGCACACCTGGGACTCAAGGATACTCTACACGCAACGCCACTGGCCAAGAAACTCCTTTGTTGCGGTGTAATTTCAAGGACAAAATCTATCATTTTCATTCAATCTCTCCTTTGCAAAATTTGATGACGTAACGTGGGGATCGCAGTACACCCATATGACGATATTTGAATGCGGTTCATAGATTGGACCCGAGCATTGCGTGGGCACTCGATTTGGGCTCGTGATAATTACTAGCTCGAGAAGCATTCGGGTAGTGGCCCGTGTCCAATCGCTGCAACGACGACAATAGCCGAGCCATAACAATGCCTGGAACTCAGCGCGTGACCTGTGCTTTGCCCACCCCAGCGCGTGGCTATGAGCAACATAGGCGGCATATAATCCGCTCCAGATCACGTGGCCGCTTGTTCTGGCTGCGAGTTGAGGGGTAAACGCTGCCTCGTTTTTCTTAAGTTTTTTCTGGGACTTC